>JANAKD010000348.1:0-21993 GCA_027627215.1 Lecanicillium saksenae | reverse complement strand
CTGCGTAAGGCAGGTGGAGGAGACGCCAAAGGAGAGACCGGCGAGGTAGCGTCGGGGCGCGGGCTCCGAGGAGGTGCGAATCTCCTTGTGCATCATGCCGAGGTTCTTACGGACCTTGTCGACGACAGTTTCAACGTAACAGTCACTGTGAATCTGGTTAGCGCCATTGTTGCTCAGCCAGGCCGTGATGAGTTGTGGTTTGCTATTGCCGATGGAGGGGCATACCGGCATGTGGCGAGGTTGCGCAGCTTGTACGGTGCGTTTTCTCCCCTGCACCGTTTGCAGGACTGACCTGTGCTAGCGGCCGTCATTGTTGTAATGTATATTTCGGGTTCAAAATTTAATTATCATGCGACTGCGGCTGTTGGATATGGGCTGCCCGCGCAGACGTGAATGAGTTCTCTCATATGGTGTTGATGAAAGTTGCTACGGGAAAAAATTCAGCCCACTTTGCCCCTCCATTAGACGACTGTCCAGATCGGGCAATCGTGTATTTGCGTGTAAACTACAACTTTATCCCATGGCTGGCGAGAAACCTCTTTATTCGCAAAAGTATCATCTGAAAACGAAACATTTGACAAAAAAAAAAAAACTCGAGCCTGTGGGAGTCTATTATTACAAGCTCCCCCGTTTCCGCGTCTTTGGGCAGATCTGGCTTGTTGGCCACGCAGGCAGGCAATCCGTCAGTCAGCCTAGGACGTGCAAATGACCTACCAGCGCCACAATGGGCTTGCGCGTCCGAACCCTAGGGAACCATCCGTAGATGCCGCTCCGGGAGAATTATGCTGCTTTTTACATTTGGGTAGGTTTGGGATACCGTATTCGCGCAGGTGGAAGGATGGAATTTTGCGTTGTGCCCACCGGCAGTGTTGGACCGGTTTCACAGACGTGTCTGACACTGCAGAGGGCCGCCGAGGAAGGCCAGGTACGCGACAAGCTAAGGTGCTGCATGTCGCACAGGCGAGGCACGGTTAGCCAAGCATCGGCTTGGTAGGTCCCTGCAGTGGCAACCTAAAACACGGGACAGCGCAGGGAGACCAGCGAGGCCACAGAGACGGGCCTAGACGATTTTACTAGTACCAAGACGGATGGGAGGTGAGATGCGAGTGGAACAAAAAGGACGCAGGTTGTTTCCGCTAGTGATGGAGTAAGTATTATGCGTACGTAGCTACGTATAGCAGCTAACGTGCGGTTTGTCGAGATAGGTAAGAAGCATTACAAAGTAGTTGGGGTACGTGGTTGAAGTAGCGCATGGCGACGAGGCTGGCCGGGATCGTACTCGTATTGGAGGCGGCCTCGACCACTGGCCTGGCAGTAAGCATGACGTCAAACGCTGGCCAATTTACAGTGGTTCTGGGCAGGTCACCAGTTTCCAGCAAGGCAGCGCCTTACCTTAACTTGCAAATGTACAAAGACAAAGGCCATTTAGGCGTCATAGGAGCTCTTTTTAGGGCATGTGGCTGAGCCTGGTGGCAGGCGTGGCCCTTGTGGCCCTGGTGCTCCTTGGTGGCAACCTGTTTTAGCGGCTTCAGTGGGCGGCTCCTCATAATAAGACCAGTCAGTGTCCCCAATCCTGGTGAAGCAGACTGGCCCCTCTCTTAGTACCTAACGAATAAAAACTGTCCGTCATTACCAAGTTACGGCGCCAACTCAAACCTGCTCGAGAAGGCCCCCTCCAGAAACCCACCGAACCAGCGCCGACCGCCGCCAACCACCCATCCCCGTCCCAGCCATTCCAAGTTGGATCCAGACGATACTGCGCGTTGCTGAAACAGAGGTCACCCAGACCAGCCGTGCCATGGATTGAGAGCATCTCCCGTCACTCGGATCGTCTCATTCTGGTTTGCGCGTGCATCCCACCCCGAAAAACTACCTCCCCCCCCCGATCTGGTGTCAAATAATTCCCGCAGCGCTACGGAAGACAAAAAGAAGGACAAACCCTTGTCGCGGACCATCGACCGCATGCAAACGCATCGTGCATGCAAAAAGCCCCAACGCCCCATCGCCCAGAGTTCGAGCCAGGCAGGTCCTTGCTTTTCAGCACGATTTTCCATCAGTACCAAGGACTACCTACATGTGCTTCCTTTGTACCTACTATATCGGGGAGTATTATTAACCTCACAAGCAACGTGTACTCTCGAAGCTGCCAGCAATTGCTACAGCTCCCAAAAAGTACTTGCATGCTTTTTTTACCCGTACCCAAGACGCAAACGCAATCTTGCATCAAATATACCCCACGCAATTTCTCCCCTGGCCTGTTGCTCGGCTGTCACTCTGTAATGTCCGTCCCCTCCTGAGCTAGGCTAGATTGACCTAGCTGCGATTTCTTATTAGCACAGAGAGACAGAGACAACTAGGACTGACAGCCTTGCAGAGTCAAAAAAGAAAAAGAAAAAGAGACACCAAAAAGTCAATCGCCAAGCAACGACTGTGCTTAGTAACTCTACCTTTTTTCCGTATCGAGAAGGAAACGCCATCGTTTGTTGTTTTCGTCCTCGCTCGAGCCCTCTTCTCTGCATCACGCATTGCATAGGTAGAGCTTCCTTCTCCCTGCTTCTTGTCGCAGCCATCATTTCTTGACCCTCCATTGTCCCATTTCGTCTCTAGCCGCCCATCAACTCTACTTTACTAGTACACCCATCGACCAGCCCCTGGTAGGACTACCTCGGCACGCTTGAGCGCTGGACGGCGAGCACTAAACCCTTCCAGAGTTCGGCGCCAGTGCAGCCACCTAGGTATATGGCGCTCGCTGATCCTATCGATATACGTCGACGATCCTGCCCCTGACACTCTATTCCCTCTTCAAAAAGACCACTCTGTCCGTCGACAAACGGATTTTCGCCTTATCTCTTTCGAGGTTTCAATTTCTTCTCTCCGTTCCCTCGTTTTCCCTCTTTCACTCTTTTCCTCCGTCCTCGGTACGGCCCCAACTACAAACATCAAGGCACTGGTCTGCCTGTCCGTGCCACCCCGATTTTTTCTTACTTTCGTACCCAGCCTTGCTCTTAACAACAGCCTTGGCCCGCCGAACCACATCTCTCCCACTCTTTCTCTCTTCTCATCGTACTGTTAAGCCACAATGACAGAGGTTGCGGCCCTGGCCGTGCCGCACCAGCTCTCGCTCCCTCCCGATGTGACCACCAGGCCACGACAAAATAGTCGTCTGAATCTCGACACCTCGCTCGTCAACAGCAACGGGTGCTTTGAATTCGATCGGGTCATCAAGTGCGGCTATGTCGAGAAGCGCACCAAGACTAAGGTACGCACCCCAGCCTGCCCATGTTCAGCCTTGGCTCCCTGGCCACGTCCTCCCACCAGGCGTATGCTAACTCGTCGCAGCAATGGAAGCCCGTATACCTCGTCTTGCGGCCTGATTACCTCTCCATGTATAAGAACGAAAAGGAAACAAAGCTGCGCTACCAAATACACCTTGCCGACCTGAACGCCGTCACCTTCCTCAAGGACCCGAAACAGAAGCGCCAAAACGTCTTTGGTCTGTTTTCCCCCTCCAAGAACTTCCACCTGCAAGCGCACTCGCTCCAGGATGCGCGCGAGTGGGTAGACCTCATACGCAAGGACGCACGCCTCGAGGAGGAAGAAGAGGAAATGTTTCTCGCCAGCCCCCTCGCCCGCAGCCTCTCCCCGACGGCGCCTGCGCCCTGCGCTATCCCCCCNAAGTGGCCTGACCAACATTGACGAGCAAATATCCAACGTACCGGAGCGATTTCTCTCGAGCTCACCGGAGACATTTGGCCCACCGGCGCCTGGTTTCCTCGGCCACCGCGACAATTCTATTGTCGACTCTTCTGGCGGCGAGATCGCCTCCCACTCCGACATGTCCGACACCGACTTTCAGCGTATCCGTGGCGGCTCCATGGAGAGCCAGATGTTCCCCGGCCACATCGAGGTCGGCTCGATACCGCTCAGCACGGGGTTGCCCTACCGCCCGACCGCCCAGCGCTCCACCAGCCAGGTCAGCATCGCCAACCAGGAGCAGGAGCTTGACCGTGTTGTCTGGCAAGGCTGGCTGTGGCAGCTCAAGAGCAAAGGCGGCGTCAAGCAATGGAAGGACGTCTGGGCTGTGCTGCGTCGGCGCAACCTGATCCTCTACAAGGATGAATCTGAGTACCTTGCCCAGTGGATCGTGCAGCTCTCCGTTGTCGTCGATGTCGTCGACATTGATCCCGTCAACAAGAGCAAGGAGAACTGCCTGCAGATCATTACCGAGGAGAAGAGCTTCAAGTTTTGCGCTCACGACGAAGAGTCCCTCGTGCAGTTCATCGGTGCCGTCAAAAGTCTGATTGCGAAGCGCAAAGCGCTCGAGTCACGACTGGCTGCATCGTATTCCTAGGTCGAGCACCACGCACATATGCTCCCACAACACACCCAAGTTATCTTTCCTCCTAGCCTCCTCGATGGGCATGGCACTCCTTTTAAAACATAAACCGTTTTATTACACAGTTTTTGCCTTTACAACTCTAACGACTTTACGACTACAAGCGGGCAGCGATACTATATTTCATTCTTCCTTCTTCTTTTTCGCGGCCTTTGGGGGTTTTCTTGAATCGTTTGACGGTCATATTGACTTTGAGTCAATGACATTTCGGAGTTGACATCATTTCTTCTTGTTTCAAGCAACTCGTTCTTGCTGTGTTCTCTTTACTTGGCGAAGAGATATCCAAACAACAGATGGAGTTTTCTTTCTTTTTTTTTTTCCAGTTTTACTTGCCGGGCAGTCGCTCATTGTTTCATTTTTATGAGTTGACAGAGTCGTACATCTAGAGACTCTTGTCACTTTTTTTTCCTCCTTAGCTCCCTGTGTAGATTTCAATATACACTCATGAGTTGGACCGATGACTATGTGAACCGTTAACAGTGATGTGCACCTATCCTTACTCCAAAGCAGTCAGTGGTAGCGATCTGCAGTCACAAGCAAAACGGAGGCCGCTGTCGCAGAGACCATGTAACCTGGCGCTGCTAGTGCGTGGCCGCTGGAGCAGGCTAGCGATGTGCCATGCCAGGCACGTATACCTGCATTGTGACGCATTATGAATAGTGGAAATTGTTGGCTTGAGTAGAGGATGCGTGCATTATTGTGCTCCATGCGCTATTGACGCGGAACGAAGCGATCTGGCCGAGCCACTCTACGCCCTTGAGTTACATGTCCCATAAGCCAATACAGCCCGTGCCCACATTGGTGCAAGCACCAGTGACAGGCGTCCCCGAGGTTCTTGCAATGGAGACCTGTTCGGTGTATCTTGAAGAGAAGCCAAACCCTAATTAATTACGCACTGTCTTACGTACTTGAGTGGTAGAGGCAAGATTTTTGGCAGATTTGGTCGCGTTTAAAACTCGTTACAGATGCGCGCGAGGTCGCCCGCCCAGCTGATCACGCCGGTGTCGGGTGGCCCAATCTGCGTTGCAGCATGATATCTCCTCTGAGCAATGCAAGGCCAATTAGACTTGTAGGGCCACACATGTGAGAAGTAGCCTAAATTTAATTGAGCAAGCCAAAGGTTTTAAATCCTCATTAGCCTTTTCTTCCCGAGTAAATCACCAGCTCGCGTTATCATGCTGGCTGCTCTCAGCTGTCAAACTCATATGTAGCCTGTACCCAGGCCCTGGAACTGGCAAGCCATGGGAACGGAGTCACCGATGCGCTCTCACCCCTCGCCTTCTCTTCTCGTCCACAGGAAATCCTCTCGGTCCTATTAAAAAGCAGTGTCTTTGGCCTTCCCCTTCATGTGACCCAGTTGACGAAAAAAAAAAAAAAAACAAGCATGGCCCTGCCCCCAGCGAGTGAATCCTCTCAGCGCATCGGACAGGGAATTTTAAACGACGCCAAGTCGAGAAGTGCCGAGCCTCTCCCGCCACCCTCTCCACCGATGCTCAATCGTCCATCGGCGGACGAACCGTAACGGGTAACGGGCTCTGCAGGAAGCCCCTAACGCTCTCCACAACACCGAAATCATGACTGGTTGGCTAGCTTGCCTTGGGTCCCTTTACTGTATCAGACGCCAATCATCTGACGGACAGACCGCTAACTCTGGGGGAGTCAACATGCGAGCCTGCTTCTAGGTTCTATGCGAGGCAGGCTAGTTGCCGATGCATTGGGAATCAATATATCGAGATGTCTAGTCACTGGAATCCAGGCACAGCACCTCTCGGGGCTCTCGGTGCCGTCGCGGTGCTGATGCCGCCTGGCACCGGACTAGCACCATGCTCACCTGGCTGCAACCTCACTAGCACATGCACCGACGCCAGCCAAGGACTGACACGCCAGCGCCTCTTCTGGTATTGTTGCATCTGCAGCTAACCATCTGGGGTTCGGTTGAGCGTGACCCGAGCAGGGGTCTGAGTGGTTGACCGTACGAGCTCTCACTTATAAGAGGACCGTCCCTCCTCGTCAGCGCAGCATGCCAAAGGGTATCCCAAGACGAGGCGGTGCATTCGCAGACACCCCTGGCTCCCCGAATACATCGTCACTCTGATCTTCGGTCAATCTTTATCTCTCAATATGAAGCTGTCTACCGCGCTGGCCTTTGCTGGCCTCGCGATGCCCTCGCTCGCGGCCGATAAGCCCAAGGTGCCTCTGCGCTCGTCCAGCCGTTGGATCTTGGGTACTGATAACCAGCGCGTCAAGCTGCGCTGCATCAACTGGGCAGGACATCTCGAGGCCAATGTGCCCGAGGGTCTGCACAAGCAGCCGATTGACTATATTGCCAACTGGATCGCCTCCAATGGGTTCAACTGCGTTCGTTTGACGTATTCGATCGACATGGCTCTCAACCCTACCCTCAACGTCGAGCAGTCTTTCCACAACGCGGCCAAGGCGGCCAATGCCGACGAGGCTGGCCTCATGGGCCTCTACCACACCGCCGTCGACAAGAACCCATTCCTCGCCAACGCTACCGTTATCGAAGCCTTTGATGCCGTCCAGTCTGCTCTCTGGGACCACGGCGTCATGACTATCCTTGACAACCACGTCTCCAAGGCGTCGTGGTGCTGCAACCTCGATGACGGCAACGGCTGGTGGTCTGACGCCCCTGGCTATCTCGATGCCAACTCCCGCTTCTTTGACCACCAAAAGTGGCTTGACGGCCTCAAGGCCATGGCGACCTGGGCACACGGCAAGCCAGGTATCGTCGGCATGTCGCTTCGCAACGAGCTCCGCGCTCACGTCACCCAGTTCCCCTCTGCTGCAGGTGTCTGGATGGACAATATGCCCGCTGCGGCCAAGATTGTGCACGGCGCGAACCCGGATGTGCTTGTAATCATCGGTGGTCTCAACGGCGGCACCGACCTGACTCCTCTCCGCGACCACAAGCTCGACACCTCGGCCTGGGCGGGCAAGAATGTTTGGGAGGCGCACGCTTATAGCTTCACCATCACGACGCCCGACTTTGGTTCCTGCAGCATCCGCAAGGTCAACTACGGTCTGCTCTTCGGCTTCGTCCTGGAGCAGGGCAAAGATAACACCGGCCCGTTCTTCTTGTCCGAGTTTGGTGTTGGCATGACCGGCGGCGACAAGGACGGTCTGAATGACAAGGACAGCAACTACCTGTCCTGCCTGAGGGAGTACATGGAGAACAACGATGCCGATTGGTCCCTGTGGGCAATCCAGGGCACGTACTACGTCCGCGATGGCAAGGTTGATGCTGAGGAGACCTGGGGCGCGGTTGACCACGACTGGAAGGACTGGCGAAACCCCAAGTTCAAGGGTATGCTCGGCAAGATGCCGCAGGTCACCCAGTTCCCTTGAGCGGGAAATGGCATGACAGTATATACGATGTAGATGACTGTAAATATAAATCATAATCTACAAGCTCAAGAATCGCGCACTCGGGCAAAGGCATGTACGCTGTGTTGTACCCAATATTTCCATGACGAAATTTATGATATACAATTTATCAACATGCTGAAGAATAGCCAGCATCCAAAGTATGCATTCCGAAACCAGCTGCGCCAATTGCCTCTGAAAATGAGACACAATACAAGACTAACAAACGTTCGGCGTCCAGAAAAACAGAAACAAAAACCACGTAGACCGTTGAAAACTCCAGCTTTTTTTCTCTCGCAGAAAAAGACAAAAGACATGGTATAGAAACATCCCCCCGAGCACCAAGTTCCAATGCAGATATCCAGATCAAAGACGAAGTAGGAAAAAGAAGAAGAAAGAGAAACACAATCCCAACGCCGCATAATGAAAGAAGAGTAAGAGATAACATGTAGATCACGACGTGCCGTCTTTACTGTCGAGACCGAAGAAGGCAGCGTCAAAGTCTTCGTTGGTCATCATCTCAAACGTCCCGTCACGGTCATTCATCAAGTCGTCAAACGTATCCTCGCCCATGCCACCACCGCCARWGTCACAAGGTGATATCCCGGGCATTGCTGGAAGACTTTCATTTGGTCTTAGCAGAGCCTTTACAGATTCTTTGGATCCGAAGGCTCTTGCTGGGTCCGTGATTCCTGCAAATCTCGACATTGGTGGCGCGGCGCTTAGCATCGGAACAGGCATCGGAAACGGCGCGGCCCGAGGTTTGAAGTTGAGCAGCAAGGATATCGCGCCACCGAAAGTAAGGGATAACAAGGATCTACCCGGAATTGCAGGCACTTTAGCGTTTGGACTGAGCAACTCTCTAACCGACAATGTCAATGTCAGCGGCAAGAACCTCGCTTCAATGATTCCACCAATTGACTTCCAGTCGGCAGCGCTGAACATTGGCAATGGACTTGGCACAGGTGCGGCGCTGGGGCTTAAGCTCACTGACAAGGATACAAGCGGATTTGAGGCGCCTTCAACACCGTCGATGTTGTCAGTTGGTGCCGTCCCTCGACTTGCGGGGACACTTGCATTCGGTGTCAGCAAGAGCCTTTCCGGCGCGGTTAATATTAGCAACCTGAATCTCATGCAGGGAATGCTTCCTAATAATTTGGATATTGGAGGTACTGTTCTAGGTGCGGGCCGTGGGCTCGGAAGCGGTGCTGCATTGGGACTTGGTCTGGCGAGCATTGGCAACAGCACGCTGCGTCGAAGGGCCGAGAAGATGCCCAGCCTTGGTGCTTCACTTTCTGATTTGCCCAGCTTGGCAGAGAAGTTTACATTTGGTCTTGGAAACTCGTTTACAGAAAAGATCAACATAACAGACAGAGCAAAATCGATTGCCTCTCAACTGCCTCCGATCGACCTGGGCAAAACTGTTCTCAGCGTTGGATCAGCGATAGGCCGTGGTAGTGCCAAAGGACTGGGACTCTCTCAAAATACAACTGTAGAGCCCCCAAGCGCACCGAAGTCTCTACAAGATGTACCAGAGATTGCTGGTACTTTTGCGTTTGGTTTGACCGACGCGGTCACCAGCGCGCTTAACATCACGGAAATCGCCCGAAAATTCCTTGGGAACGGGCAGAATCTCGTCGGAAAATTTGCAGCGCCTGTCGCCTCTGGAATTGGAAGAGGGCTAGGCAAGGGTGCTGCCGTCGGTCTTGAGCTGCAGCCTGATGTTGCAATTCCGAACCCAGCTGTATCGAGCGGCAAACCTGACATCGACTCGCAGGCAGAAGATTTGGCAGAAAAATTTGCGCAGGGGCTATCCTCACGATTCCTGGCCAACGGCAGCCTCGGAGCACTGTCGAAGAAGCTCACTAGCTCTCAAGGAGGAGAAGGGGGCATCATGGCAGTCGTGGCCCAAATCGACGTCCCTCGCCTGGCTAATGGTTTGACGCAGGGTTTCATCACAGGAGCTGGTGATGGGGTACAGGCCTTGGGTGGTATCAATGCAATTATTAATGGCACCTCATCCTCGCCGAATGGTTCAGTGCCGGAGACGAAAATCGACTTTGACGATTCTGTACGCGGTGCGGCCATCGGATTCGGTCAAGGCCTGGGAACATCGGGAGTTATTACTCTGCAAAAGCTGCTCGCACGCGGAATTGATCTGAGTCCAATTCTTGGCAAAAGATCTGAGCTCGAGCGGCGAGACATTGTCCCATACGGGCACCAAGTTGGCGAGCTCCAGGCAAGGGATGCTCCGCAACTCAACCTGTCGCGTTTCATAGGAGGAAAAGCCATATCAGTTGTTGCTCAAAAGGGCATCGATGTACTAACGTGCGATGGTGTCGCGGGATTATTACAGGTGGCGATCGGCTTACAGACGAGTGGCACGCTGCCCTCCATCGGTGGTGACAACGGGGGCAAAGGCGGGCTTGGCAAAAATGCAGTCAACACCATAAAGACCCTTATTCCTAAGGATGATATTGAGGTGATTTCAAAAGGAACCATCTTTACTATCGACGGAGCAAAACTTGCAGACAGCTTAGGAGGTTCATTATTTGATCTCTTGAAAGCTGTGTCGATCAATCATTTCCCCGCGCTTCGATACGCTGCTTTTCTAGTTACACACAGTATGTCTCTACATTTTGTTTTTACCCTCACTGCGAATCTTTGTTTAATCAAGCTGACTCTTATATAATAGTCACCGCAGCTATCATTGCGCTGTATATTGCTGTACCTCTCGCGTTGACATTCACAAGCCTGCGGAGAATATCAACAAGACACCGCATCCCAGTGTTGCTCAATTCCTGGATGCCACAAGCCAGCAAAATTATCATGATCATCGTCGTCGCACCAATGTTGCTTCTGGTAGTCATATTCGGTGTTCTGTCGGGCTCACCAGCGGGCCACTTCCGAACCGCTCATGGTGTAAGTTGTTCACAGCGGACTTCCCCCCACAGCGAGGAACAACCCGCAGTCCAGGCCAAGCCCCAAGTATCAGAAAACTGACTCAAACATGCTCAATCACAGATTCTCAGTATATTCACCTTACTAGCTGCCATAGCTGCTCTCGCGTTGTTCTTTCTCGTGAAGCACCCCGAGCTCACACCTGGTGACCCCTTGCCAGGAGACCTTGCGCACCAGCTCCCTTCGCTTACATGGGCATCTCATGGCATGAATCAGCTACTTCTTGCATTATTAGTACCAACAGCGGTCACAGGATTCGCAGATTTGAACAGTGTGACACTCTGCTTGCCACGCGTTGTGTTGCCATTTGAGTTTGCCGTCGCGGCCGGCATGACAATCGTCTTCCTCTTCACCTTGGGAGTATATGTTAGCTCGGCGGAAGTGCTATTGATACTGGTGGCTTGCAAAACACACAAAAAGGGGAACGGTAACGATAATTTTCCCACGGCAGGCCCGCAACCAAGTAATATCACTATGGTGGACCGGCCTGAAAAGCCTCAACGGCCAGAACGGCCAGAAAGCCTAGACCTGCCTGAAGAAAAATAGTGATTACTGGCTTCGAATGTCGGGTTTTGTATAACATTGGGTTTTTAATATGATGTTTCTTTTTTAAAGAAACGAGTGAGCCTCACGGAATTGGAAGAGCGTCAAGTTTTATTAAATGAATCGATTTTTAATGTGAGTGTTGACGTCTGTGGCTGCGACACGTGAACCAGCACGTCCCCGAACAGAACCATAGAACATGCAAAATTAGAGTTCGCAAAGTGAATGGATCTCTTATGGGAACGATAATTGGCTCTTTGCGACTTGAGTTATAAATTTGAGCATTTGGCTTGAGAAAAGCCAAGCTGGCCATGGTGAACATGCTGAGGATCCCGTTCGATCGAATGCGTTGAAACGCTGATCAACGTCAGGAAACATCTTGAAGAGTTTCATGCGACTTGGAATCTATTAGTGGTGCGATATATAAGAGCAGTTCTATTTTCAGTGACACAGGGGCAAAAGTATGCGAATTTTGGTTCATGTTGAGTTATCTAGTCTAAGCTCCACCGACTCTGGCAAAAGTAGCTTGATCTAGCACTCGAAGCACTGCAGAAACAGTTAATACTATCCAAGTTACAATTCATTAAATGAAGCGACTTACGCGAACGCAGTGGGAAGGGCAGTTGGCCTGGCTGCCGCAGCAGACACGAGCCTCAAGAGTGGGCGAGGCAATGGCACTGGCAGCCATGGTGAGGACAACGGCAACAACGGCCTGACGGATGCTAAGGATGGACATTTTGACGGCGAGATAAATTCAATTTCGATAATAATTAAGAGTCACTCCTGGATTCAACCTTTGCAATTACACATGGGATCAACGCAACTATTTATACTTGTGAATCGACAGGGCGGCGGCCACATTTGATTATCATTCCCAAAGACGGGCGAGACATGCGTCTATATATTGCATCACGATCCCGAACACCCGTGCTGGAAATGGCTAGAATCGCGATCAAGCGCTGACTATCAATGTCCAGTCCTGCCCTGTTATGTCTAGCCCTGGCTAGCGGTCAGCATTAACAGCGCCACCGGCTCGGGCACTACCAAATTTGGCAGCCGGTTGAGGCAAGGCGGCGCAGGGCTTGCTAAATGAACGAACTTTTATTTCCATGGATTTAGTGTTATTTAATCAAAGACAGAGGAATATGCAGAAACAAGTTTTCAAGTTAGTCAGCATGCTTTTTGATCCCATTAAAACTGTAGAGACGGGAGAGACTTGAGCTTTATGTAATCGGCGAAGCCAACCTTGCCGGCAAAGAAAGATAGTACCACAATTGGCTTTGACGAAAAAGTATTATGATGTCGACATAATGTTCCCATGTAAAGTCTCCGTGCAGCTGGTGGCTGCACGCAGGTCAGCTCATCCTTAGTAGCGGCCCGATTCGATTACTTTCCGCAATAGACACAAAAATTCGCCGTCGGCTTCACATTCAGTGCTTTTGCCCGTTGATAAAAGCAATAGAAATCAGATGCAAAGAATGATTACAATACAAGGCTAACATGAATGAGCATGACTGTACAATTCTAAAACAGTAAAACTGTATGGTACTCATGATCTAATTTCAGCGAGCAGACACGGGCGCTAACTTCTGGTCTCCAATTCCACGAACTGGTGCTCGCCTTATTCTATGAGTAAGATGCGTCGTCGGCCGAGCGGACTATTTCCAAATAAAACATTTATACTTCCGAAGACAAAGTCCCATGTCGGAGTACACGAAATACCAAATGTAACTCTCTAGCCCTACAAGAGCAGGTTCCTACACACCAGGGACGGTGCTTCCAAGGCCACAACGGCGGTCCACCCGCCCACAGTTTGGGTGTAGCGCCCCTGGAAATTTGCCTCTTACAGATGTTTCGTTCCTCCATGACGCCCGCATCGTCTAAATCCACAGTACCTGAATCGGCAGCCCACATCTCACCTCGCTGACAGGCCAGCAGCGTTCGAGACCAGCAAAACTGCGTTCCAGGCAGCTTCTGCCTGCAGCCAACCCCATCTGCGCAGCTCAGGCGTTATCTGTTTCTAGTTACCACCGAGTTCGTCCTTTGTTTTCTGCAGCTAGCTGTGAACTATCGGACAAACCACGTGTGGATATCGTGAGCACAATGGCAGGAATCTAGCCCAAAACGTACGAAAATTGCGCGCTTTCCAGTTCAATGGCTGTGAGCTGTTCATTCGGGCCGAGGATTGGAATCATGTAAGCGGGTAAAAGTTATGAGAAACGTTGTCGTGTCGTAGAATGTGAGGCCCGGCTCGATAATATATAAAGGAAGGCCTTCACGACAATGGGATAGGCTTGTCTCAGCCCTATCGTCAGCATCCTTGCGCCAATCATTACTCTCATTGTTGTCTTACACGCTAACTAGCTACCGAAAAATGATTTTCATTGTTGGATCTGCAATCGTCGGGGCCATGCTGGCGGGCCAGGCCTCTGCCGATCCATGGCCCAAGCGTGGTCTTGCTGCCAACGACGGTGTTCCGATTTGGCAGTTCGGCGGCAGCTGGCTCGGCCACAACTCTCAAGTCAACTGGCAGTACAACTGGGATAGCAACACCAACCAGAAGCCCGACTTTGCCGAGTTTGTGCCTATGCTCTGGGGCACCCAAAACTACCACACCGACCAGTGGTTCAACAACGCCTGGCATTGGCTCAACAATGGAGGTAGTGGTCATCTCCTAGCCTTCAACGAGCCTGATCGCGGTGACCAAGCGCACATGACTCCTGGCGAGGCCGTCAATGGCTGGAGGCAGTACATGGAGCCCTTTGCTGGTCACGCTCAGCTTGGTGCGCCGGCCGTCTCTGCTGGAGGCTTCGATTGGCTTCAGCAGTTTTTGAACCAGTGCCAGGGTTGCCACATTGACTTTATCCCCGTTCATTGGTATGGTGGAGCAAACTACGAGCACGAGTTTGAGAACTGGATCAACCGTGTATGCTCCATCAGCGGCAGTCGTCCCGTCTGGGTCACTGAAGTAAGTAGAGTACCACAGAGGTATATTAATTCGCTCCTAACAAAAGTACAGTTTCAAGGTGAAGGCAGCATTGACGAGCAGAGCAACTTTCTGCGCAAAGCTATTCCTTTCCTCGACAACAACCGCTGCGTCTACCGTTATTCGTACTTTGGCACTGCCGACAACTCCAAGGTCCTTCTTGACAACGGCGGCCCAAGACTTTCTCCTCTCGGTGTTCAGTACACTTTCAGCCCCTACGGCAACGGTGATGGCCCGAAATAAGTGAAGAAAGTTGACATTTGACATTCGTTGTATATATATTTTCTTTTGACCCCAGGTCTCAGTGTAGATCAGGATTTTGAGTACATAAAAAATCGTACATACATTTAATATCTTCGTGGTGAGAACGTGGCCGTGATGATAATCCAATGTATTGCTGTATGCAAAGCAAGTCTCAACAAGACGCCCCTACCAGTGAGGCCCGTTCAATGGAAATTTCGACAAATTGTTCTCCCAGGCTGCACAATGGCGGCGCACAGCCTCCAAAGAGCAACTCGAAATAGGCTGTCAGGATACCATTAACAGTCTGTGCCATAACTTTCCCATCTATCTTTCCAAAAACAGATTCCTCTGTTACCTTGAACTTTTCTGGGAGAGTGTAAACACTAAGAAGTATAGGTATGTCCAAGTAGGAAAGATGTGCAGTGTTGGCGATCGATAAATGTAGTTTGGTATCCCGCAGATGTTCCCAAAACGGATTCCAGTTTTCAAGGCCGATTGATCCATTATTCACCGCTGAACTGACCGTGACAAATGGCGCATCTAACTCGTCGTTCACAACTGATCCCCATATCTCACCATCAAAGTCCAAACCTCCCTTCGCCACGTGCGCGTTCTCTAGTATAAATGTCGCGGCCGCAGCACCACCCAGAGAATGACCAAATACAGTAATATTTGCTAAGTTAATTTTATGAGGAAAATTCTCAATGATGTTACTCATCATAGTTCCGTTTTTTAGCTGATTTATGATGAAGGAAATATCCCCTGTTCGGACCTATGCCTTGTTAGAAGCTTATCTCTCACTCACACACGATGCTTACCTTGATATCTTCAACCCAAAAAGTTTCGGTGCCTCCCTCACTATCGCCGCGAATGACGGTACCATCGGGAAATTCAACAATGTCGGCATCGTATGGGTGATCAACTGTAATGACCACGTAACCGCGACTTGCAAGATTGCGTGCAAGACTTGTTTATAATAATCTTGAGACGGTATGGCCGGGCAAAAAAATCGCGACAGGGAAGGATTGTTCTTTGGAACCGTCGCAATCTGAAATACTGGATAGATTGCAGAATTCGACCTCAAATGAGCCAAGCATGTCCTCGGGAAGACCCATACTCGGCGCCAGCTGGCTATAGTAGCGTGCCGTTTCTGCGGGCAAGTAAGGAAGCACTTCTGGAGAGCATTCCATATGGTTGGTGTCCACGGGCAAGAAAACTGAGAACAGAATCCGGCGCAACGCATTGCTGCCTTTTGGGGCAGATGGATCCAGTCTACTGGTGTCCGTGAGATCTTGTACTTGATAGGCAACAGAATACGGGCCGCTGGGATGGGGAACCCTTAAAGATTCAGCGGCCACGCCCAACGTGAAAAGAGTGCACAAGATGTAAAGATTCATGTTGTGTGTGATGGATGTAGGTCATTAGGTTAACTAGACCTGGGCCAATCGCTGCATTTATAAAATATCGGGCGCTTTTCTCAACGCCGTAATCCGAAGGTGCGTCAACGCTACTCATCTCAACCACAGCATGATTCACGTAAACGTATCACTTCTGCAGCTTATCATCTTAAGCCGCGTCATTGGTATCCATGTATTAAGGTGTCTAAACGAGCTTGTGCATGATATCAATCGAGCGGAAATATCCTAGCTTTTCCACACGCTAGTTTGGGTGTCATTTCCATCCCGTGCCCGCTTACACGTACGCGGCCTTGTCGCGGGCAACAATTCTCGGAGACAAAAGGTGTTTGGATTTCCGCAGCTCCACGCTCTACAAGCCTCGCCCGATGAATATGCGGTATTTCTATTGTGCAGCCACTAGCCATTTCCAGAACCTACGCCAAATACTGTACGGCGAAGGGCTATGTCAGGACGCCTTTAACAAATCCAAGATGAAATCAGTCCAGGTACGGACAAGGAAAGATATAAGACGCCACGTTCTCAATTGAGGGCTTACCTGTCTTGGCAGCAAGATGGCAGCCCCACGAATACTGTACAGTGCGTGGCGGGCTCCCAAGTTCGGCCAATAAATGAACTTGAGCAGTCATCACATCATCAATCATACGCTGCAATGAAGCGCACATTTACGGCAGCCTAAATGTAACATCTCATTTAGGCTGCCGTACACATTGTTATTATTTGTTTATGGTGACGGTTCATATATGTAGGCTGCACGTCCGAGCATCATTGTCATATTCAAATATCCTAGCCACTGCACTGACTAACACGCCTTCACATTCATGTTCATCAATCTTCTCTTTATTCATCAGCAGGCTTCTCCTTGGCCATCTCACGAACCCCAGCTGCTAGAGCCTCACAGGTCGAGGTAAATCCCCATGATTTTTGGCAGTTATACCACACCATCTGTCTCGCATACTCGGGGCTCGTCGTACCGCAGCCATCTCTTAATAGCACCGTGTCGAAGCCTTTGCTCGACGCGTCCTGGACCGTCGCGAGGACGCACTGATCCGTATTTACCCCAGCAAAAAGCAACGTCTTCAGGCCCCTTTTCTGTAAAAACATCTCTAACTCGTTGGATTGCGCGTCACCCCAGAGACCGGAGACCCGTTCTTTGTGGAAGCGCACGTCTGGGACAGTGGCGCGCTGGCCAGCCTTGAAGGCTTCCTCCAGCGGTCCGTGAAGGCGCGTATTCCACTGGTCGCGGAGGAGCATCTTTCCGGCGTCCACGATGGAGCCGGCCGCAAGAGTGATAGGGCCGAGCTCGTATCCAATGCCGCCGTGCAACTTTCTCTCTGCGACTCGTATGTAGAGCTGGATACCTGGTCGTCTTCGAACACGTTTGTTGCGTGCGTAAATCCTGGCGGATAATTTCTGAGGGAGTTGCCGCAGTCAAGTGATGGTGCCATGCGCTGATGCAGCCGGTTGGACGGCTGGGCCTCGAGATGGCCTCAGAAAACGGATATGTACTGCTCAACACGTAGCCAGCAGGATACATGTTGCGGGGGTGTATATCAACACTTATTAGTCATGCGCAGGTGGTGCAAGCCATCAAACATGTGCATTAACACAGGCTGACTTGTGTTACTGTTTACGTATTGATGCGTGCAAGCAACGACTACCGAGAGTGGCGCAAAAGCGTGAGAAAGCCAGATCAAGATAAGAGAAGACGTGCTCGCACATATGATTTGAGCCATTGTGGTAAAAGAGGCAAGTGGCTAAAGGTTTTGCTGAAGCTGGTCAAGTTGGCATCGCTGTGAAGACAGATGCGGATGGCCGCCGATTCCAGTCAGCGGGCGCATGGCAGGTATTGCGGCGGAAGTAGTTGGCGACAACTGCTTAACGGCGGGTTCTACTCTTACGATTACGAATCCAATCGACAACTCTTGTCAGTCTTGTTGCTGCTCATCGGGAAGCATTTTGGCTGGAAAGCGATTGTTATACTAATATGCTTCGAATTGCATATAGCCTCTGAAGAGAAAGCGGCAAGTGATCGAAATCTCGCGGGTGATTGCCATGGGTTTATGCCGAGAACCCCACTGTTGCTACAGAGTGTCCTAGCTTGTCATTTCAGCATCGCAACACAGAGCTTGCGAGTTTTTGAATCAGAGGTTTACAGCTGATTGTGAAACGCAATGCGTTCAATGTTGTTGGGAAGCCCAGACCTTGCACATGAAACTGCCATCACCCACTCGCAAGTCGAAAGATGCCCGCCCGCCCAGTTGCGACGCCTACTCTTTTGGGTGCGATCGCGAGTTGCCTAACTAGGCACACTGCCAAGTCCCTGTTAAGTAGCTCCTGTAGCCTGAGAGGCAGAGCCGTGTGGGGGAGCTGAACTCCAGGGGCAGCGCGAATCAGCCTCGTGCGAGGCCGCAAGGAGGAAATTAGATATAAAACCTTCATCCATAAAAATCACGAAGGGGACCTGAAGACCATTCAATCCAACATCCATCTCCTGTTATTTCAAGATGGAGGCCGGAGAAGAGAACATGTCTGCCGACGCCTTCACCGAAGAGCAAGAGCAGGCCTTCAGAGCCTGGGTGGGCCGATTCAGTTGGAACTCACCACCATCGCTCAAGCAAGCCAACGACTACCTGAGTCTGAAATTCTCACTCTCATTCCCCGAGGCTGCAGTGAATACCGTTATTGAAAACGTTTACGCTGGGAGGGAACCTCCGCCGGTCCGCGAAATCCCTCCGTCGCCACCACCGCCAGCTTTGCCCGTCACTCCGCCGCACGCTGGCAAAATCAGGCTTCCAGGATATGGCATGAGCATCACGCACGACGGTTCTGGGGCGGGCGGCGATACGTTTCCCGCTCTTGTCGCGGAAAAGGATGAGGGCTGGAAAGCCAACACACTCCTGATCCGAGAATACTGCATGCTGGAGGCCATTGAAAGCATCACCAACAAGCCCGAATGGTGGCGCAAGATTCGCGACCCCGAGATTTCCGCCAAATGGAGAGAAGAAATGCTGGCAATTGAGTGGCCAATCTTCCATCGACATTCTGACTTTACAGAAAATATGGCAGACGCGGTCAGTTCGATCGCGTCTCATTGATGCGTGCGTGGGCTAACCGGATCTAGTGCATTTCGGAATTGCTTCTCAAGGCGGACATGTATGAGAAAACCGGACTAATCCCTATTTTTGACTATTCTGCTTGCGTTGTCAAGTCGGACAAGCTGCTTGATGCTGATCTGACCAACAAGCTGAAAGAACACATCAAACCTCTCGAGGACGTACCCGAGGAGGCAAAGGATTGGCATCCTGGAAGCGACGGCAAAGTTCTAGACCTGGTGCATCCATCACTCTGGCCTCTAGTGTTTGGAAACTCACGTATTATGCCGGATGACGAGATTGGTCTTGAAGATTGCTTGCGCTTTATCGGAGCGGGAGAGGTGATTCCAAAGCCGAAAGAAAGCGATCAACATTCATCCAGCTTCTGGAATGATCGCGATGTTCCAACGTCATCCATCAATTTTCAGTGGCTTCCCTGCAATGTCAAAGTTGATGAAAATGGGAAAGCAAGCATCACAAGCTACATCAACAATCTTCACCCAATCAAACACAAGAGCTTTTATCCGGTAATTGAGGAGTTCATTTCCAGATCACTACCGGCGTGGGATTATGTCTACCGGTGGCCGACAGAATTTCGCTTTCAACGCCTCTCTACCTTGCGAGCTTTCCCAGACTGCACTGTTCCGGATATTTGCGGAAATGGTTACGAATGTACGGGTGCAAGCAGACCATTGGAAGAGGGTGAGGCAGAACGAGAAGAAGATGAGGAGTACGAAGAGGATTATGAAGGATCAGTGCGCCAACGACTAGACAGAAAATGGTTTCTCGAAACTCACCCGCTGAAGCTGCCCGGCGAAAAGTCCGATTTTCATTCTACGGATGCCTACTCCGGAAAAGTCAAGACGGCGGGCTTTTTCGACAACGCGAGCCGTCTTCAGGTGATTGTGAAGCTGGCCAATATTCACCTCACGCCGGAAAATCCGCGCTACGCTGGCGGCTCGTGGCACGTCGAAGGGCAGGAAAACGAGCACATTTGCGCGACGGCGCTGTACTACTACGACAACGACAACATTACCGAGTCCTTGCTCTACTTCCGGACGTCTGCCAACGCGGAAGAACTCTCCATGAACCTGAACTACCTTCAGAATGATATCAATTCCATCGCGCGCACCTTTGCCGTGGAGCAGAACCACGAAGCGAGCACGCTGCAAGACGTTGGCTCCGTGACGACGCGCGAGGGCAGGGCCGTCTTCTTCCCCAACCTGTTCCTGCACAAGGTCGAACCGTTTGAGCTGGCCGACAAGACCCGCCCTGGCCACCGCAAGATCTTGGCCCTGTTCCTAGTCGACCCCAAGGTGCCCATCATCTCCACGGCCAACGTGCCGCCGCAGCAGCGCCACTGGTGGCCGGGCGAGGGCTACGTCAGAGACAAGATGCGTCTGCCCGCTGAGATTGGCGAGCTGGTGCTTGAGAATGTGGATTTCCCGTTCGACGAGGTGGAGGCCAAGAAAATACGCGAGATGCTTATGGCGGAGCGAAAAACAGAGCAGCGCGAATTTGTTCGCGAGCTGAGGAGTGTGGACTTTTCTTTCTGCGAACATTAGCAGCAAGCGCCGCAGAGGTAAATTAACTTGTATTAGCAGTCGAGGAGTCTATGAGTATATTTCTTTATATTCGTTAAATATTGTGATGTCTTGTCAGTGCTGAAACAAGCTTGCTCGAAATGGACATGGTAATCTCAGTCTGTGATCACTAGCCTGACGATGGAAGTGCGCGTGAACAGGTTGATGATTTCTCGCTACAGTTTTTTTTTTTTTGGCGATTGGTCAAAACTTGATGAAGACCTCAAACGAAGCAATGGAAAAAATTGTAGAAATAATTCATCGGTTTTAGGCTGGCATCGCATCATTCACCCACAAGCGCCCGTCTCGGTGGCGCTCGATCTGGGATCGCTTTGGCGGGGCGCTGGATCTAACCAACCAAACGACATCGAAAAAGTAAAGGGATGAAGCATTTCTGTCAATCTCATCATCAATTGTAAAGGTCCATATCTCTTCATCACTGAAGTGTGCTTTCTGCTTCCCTCACCTCTGCATACACTTGCAGTATCTACCTCATCTGCCTCTGTTTACGGATACTGGTGTCAACGTCATCGGTGACATCGTTCTAAACAACACCTGAGCTATCCCGAAAACGCATGTTTTGCATCCATTGGCGTCAGTCGTGCTCATACACACTCAAAATCGCATTTTCTCACAACTATTCACCGTCATTGACTCGCGCGCCTTCACCAATGCCACCGAAACGAAGGGCGACCGTCACGACAGCGGACGCAGCGGCGCTACCGAGTCGCAAAGCCGCACGCCGATCAACGCGGCAATCAAAGGAGGAGGTTATCGAGCCGGTGACGACGATAAAACCGGATACGGCCGTTGTTGAGAAGACTAAAGTGCGCACGACAAGGTCGCCGCGCGCAAAGTCGCTGCTGTCGAAGCCGAGGACGCAGAGGGGGTCGAGAGAGGCGCGAAACGCCCGCCACCCGTCAACAGCGACATTCTACCGCTGCCTTGGTCTGGAAGATTAGGATATGTAAGGCGACGCTTTTGAATACAATCACACTAGCTAATTACAACAGGCATGTCTGAACACCTATCTGAGAACCGCAAACCCACCCGTCTTTTCATCCAGAACATGCCGCATCGCATCCATATTGGAACACCGCCATCCGCTTCGAGATCCGTCGCAGCCAGAGCATGCCACCAAAAACAGACCCGACAAGTCCAAGCCTGCTGACCTCGACCTGGGCCTCAAATTCGTTCAGGGCTTGGGACTCGCCAACGCCCGCGACATTGTCAAGATGCTGCGCTGGAACGACAAGTACGGCATCAAGTTTATGCGCCTCAGCAGCGAGATGTTTCCCTTTGCCAGCCACGCCGAGTACGGGTACAAGCTGGCGCCGTTTGCTGCCGAGGCGCTGGGCGAAGCAGGCATGGTCGCAGCCGAGCTGGG
>JANAKD010000347.1:0-21999 GCA_027627215.1 Lecanicillium saksenae | reverse complement strand
GGTCTTGTCCGCCGCCGCCGCCACCTTGACGACCGCCGCTGCCACCGCCGCCGCCCTGCGACTTGAGTTGCTCGAGACGAGCCTTGCGAATC
The DNA here is from genome assembly GCA_027627215.1 of Lecanicillium saksenae. NCBI lineage: Eukaryota > Fungi > Ascomycota > Sordariomycetes > Hypocreales > Cordycipitaceae > Corniculantispora > Corniculantispora saksenae. The sequence goes on along the minus strand of JANAKD010000347.1, from coordinate 21,907 downwards.
TGCAACAGCGTTAATACAGAATGAAATAGCGTCGCTGTCAAATATAAATTACCTGTTCAAGCTCGGAATCGTCCATTGCGACCGTATGTGCTTTGCAAAGATGCAGGACACACCCCACGGCGGGGCGGAATAGCTACAAAGTTGGAGGGGCATTACATCACGTGCGTTAACAAGCAGCAACAACAATCATTCTTAGCAACGCCAGTGTTGCCTAATCTTGGATTGCGCTCGCTGCGTGTTGCAAGATATCACTTTTTGGATTGGGTCTAAGAATGGATCGGTTAGGAGTGATGCTCATCACTCGACCGCAGCATGAAAATAGTCTTCAATCAAGTTGACTATATCTTGTAAGGCTAATGAAACATATATATGGTTGTACAGCGTCTAGTAGCTAGACGTCATTTTATACTCGTCCTCCATGTCTGGCGTCACCGACGTCTCTTCCAATTTAATGTACGCGTCGCGCTTCGCCGTGGTAGTGGCGTTCTTGGCCTTGACCAGATCCCACATCATCTTATTCGTTGGCGCCTCGACGCCGAGCGAGTAGGCACGCCGTAAGAAGTAGCCATTCAGGTAGTCCACGTTCACCGGCCGGCCCATGCGTACATCCTGCACCAGGGTGCTCTGCCTGTGCCTGTTGTGTAGAATGCGTTTGTAAAGGGCCTTGTGCGCTCGATCGATATCCAGAAGTTCGTGGTACGTCTCGCCGCGGCCAATTTCGGGCATGCGCTGCAAAACAGCTATGATTTCCTTGAGAAGGCTGCTGACAAGATTCCTGGCGCTATTGTTTTGTAGGATCTCGGCGTAGGATATCTCCAGAAGCAAGCAAACGGGCTCGACCGCAGAATCAAAGATGACACCGGGCAGCTTGTATTTGAACCAGCTGTCGAATGGAGTATATTCCGTGCTGAGAAGCTTGGCAGCTTGCAGCGACCTGACAAAGTTGGATTGGGTCTCAACCTTGGCCACATCGGTCGACATAACTGCGGCGCGGTCCACTGATGTGATATTCCAGATGCCATGCCGTAATTGGCGGACCGAGTCAAAGTTTCTGTTGAAAGCGAATTTGTGGCTCATGTTGCCCAGCAGGAACGTGGGCTCCTCCTCTGGGACCGAAAAGATCTTTTGCCTCACATCTTCGAGAACACCCAAACCTTCCGTCATGAGGCAGACTTCCGTGTCCTTGTTTATCCGATGCTTGACTGCCTCGAGGGCTTCCATTGCTCCTTGTACCGTGTTGCTCGACACAACAAGCTCGTCGATGTGCTCGTCGCTTTTGCTGACGTGGACCTGTCGCCGTACGTTGAGCGGCTCTATCGTTGAGGTGCCATCCTTGTCGAATCGCTGCAGATATCGGTATCTATTTGAAGGTTGCGTCCACGCAAGTCGCTCGACCGAGTCGTATACGCCGGAGAGCGCGTGCGCGATGAACTTTGATCGCGCATCTTCGCCGAGGATGTGAATCTTGTGGACGGACGGGGACTTTGACGCCTCGGGCGACAGCTTCACAGATGGGACATATAATGAGCCACCGCGAGCCGTCCGTAGTATCGTAGGCTCGACAATTCCGGCTGTGGCTTTGTTGTGCTGCTTGGGCCGGAACGCTAGCTCAGGGCCGGCGCTGGCGCGAGACTTTTGCTTGTCCCTGCCGGCGCTCGCGACCGTGCCGTAACACCGCGACGCCCCGGCGACGGCACATTGGCTATCTCGCGTGCATGCTATTTGTTTGTGGAGGCCCTGAGCGGACACTCGCGGACGAGGTAGCCGAGCCACTTTGGCGGTTGTGAGGGGACGGGAGNCCACGTGCGAGACGAGCTCCTGGGCTGAGTCGGCGGCGTGGGCGGCGGGCAGCAGAGTGCAGGAATTAATCGGAATGCATTCGCTCAGGTGATTATGCGGCCGTAACAAGCAAAGTCGTGGATGCTGTTGCGTGGCTGGATCGTGGTGGCGATGATGCGGCGGTGATAAATTGCGACAAAGGAGATTTTCGGAGGCGAATGACAAGCTTTCGGAATGGTCAGCACCAAAGAGATTAGCCGGTTCGCTCCTTGGCCGCATTTTTTTGCGGCGAGTCCCTAGGTGGGTCCCCGATAAATGCATAATCCGGACAAATGCACTGAAAAGTTGGTGGCGGCCAAACATATCCATGCCAGTTGAACCAGCATCCGAGGAGATCTGTTTTGCGCAGGCATCGCAACCGGGATTAAAATTACTTTTTGACTCCCCATCTCATTCAATACCAATGTCGGACGTCAAAGATATCACGCGCGACCTGGATAAGCTGGATTCACAGCTGGACAACTTGGAGGATGCGCTCGCGCCTTTGCTTGGCGATATTGATGAGATTTCATCACAGCTGCCATTGCTGGACAAGGCCAAGCTCTTCTCCCTGGCTGCCTACTCGATAGAATCTCTACTATTTTGTAAGTTACAGGGGATTCCTCACATCGCCACCACGCGCCAGTACTGACCATCCTCACAGCTGCTCTCAAACTGCAAGGCGCTGATGCACAGAATCACGCCGTATATGCCGAGCTGAAGCGCGTGCAGCAGTATTTCGGCAAGATTAAGGCCATTGAAGAGCCCGTTGGCGAGCGCAGCACAACGGTGAACAAAGAAGCTGCGGCGCGCGTGCTCAAGGCGGACCTCGTGAGAACCCCCCGTTTCTCACGTTTCTCAAACTGCCGTTTGGCATGCTAACCATCTCTTCAGAGCGACAACAAGACCTTGAGTAGCAGACTGGCTGAGAAAATTGCCGAAGAGCGCGCCAGGGCGTTGCTGAAATCTGTTGAGGGACGCAAGCGGCCGGCGGATGATTCAGCGGCCAGCTCAGCCGACGACAGCAACGGCGCCAAGAAATCGAAGCACAAGCATAAAGGCAAGGGAAGGAGCAGAAAGTGAGACAGGCGGGGGTATACATGTACAAAAGAAACTTTTTGACCGACATCTGAGGAGAGCCACCCGGGGCAGACCGGGCCGCCAAACTTGGTCTGCGGCTGGCAATGATTCCAACTACATACAGGCACGGCGTTTGGGTTACAGGGCATCTGATAGGTTTACTTGATGCTTTTCACAATGAAAATTATTCTCACACAGAAATAAATATAGAGTGTTATGCAACTTCTCGCTCCAAAGTTCAGCCTGCAGCCGTTTCATGTTACCAGTTTGTTGGGTAGCAACTAGCCTGTGAAAGGGCAAGCATGTCACCGCAGGGCTGAATGCAGGCGCTCAGTTGATAGATCTCATTTGCTTGCGCCTAGCCTCGCAGGGACGCAAAGTTCCGAGGCTGGTTGTTATCTATCACTNTTTTTTTTTTCGCGCAGCGGCCAAGTGTACAATAGTTGCTCACAGACCCAACGAGTGACAAGGAACGCCCCAGTTGCGCGAAGCGGAGTCGGCGCTGCTCTGCGCTTGGGACAAAATGGGACGTATTGAGAATGACTATCCGGCGCTCCGTTTGAGAATATGACAAGATGGCCAATCAATAGAAAATAGTGCTGCATATAGCTGCGCTGCAATCAGACGTAGCATTGTAGTACGGCATGGCGGCGTCACACAGGCAGGGCATTGTGATACATACTTATAGACCGCTGTGCCACTCCTAACGCCTATTCTCTTGGCCCAAGTCTATACTACCATTCTTAGTTATAACTATTACACTAAATAATAGTACATTGTATGCTTGCTTTGGTCGATGTACAATGTCCTCGTTGGCTAATTCTTTAGTCTTGAGAAGCAGCCCATCCCACCTGGTTGACCACGATGACTCCTGCGCCGCAGATTCCACCACAGTCGCCTGCCGCGATAACATAATTGGAGACGGAAGAAGCTGCCCGGATATGGGCGCAGATGTTTGTCGTGCCGAGCGGGTATTGCATCTGCGGCGTGTACTCGTTTCGCGGCATGTGCAGCCACAACGTGCACGAGGAGACGCTGCATTGTGCCGCAACGAGGACGCCCTCAGGGCATATAAGAAGCTGCCATATCGTGACGCCGTCATATCATACGGTTGGATACGTGCTCAAGATGATTTGCTATGAATGCTACAATGAGAGGTAAAGGAGCACTAGGCGTCTTGGCGGGGTGTGGCAGAGCAACCTGTTTACCACTCCGGGCTTTTCTCAGCAGATACTTTACGTTTAATATTGAAGGCACTAGTTTATATGGATAAATGTATTTCTTCGTGTGAAACCGCTGCATGCGCATCCCATTATCTGGCTCTTCCAACCCTCAGCACTGGAGCTGTACATCGCAGTGCACTAAAAGGTGGAATCAACCACATTTGGGAAGCAAGAAAAAAACAAGTCTTCAATATATGGTTCTTCTATAAACATAAATCCATTGATGCCTATTTTTTTTTTTTTTTTTTTTCGTGAGCGCAGTGCACTTGCCGATCTAGATCCCAAGCTATTGGGAGAACTGCGCTAAACAGTTGTGCCTGCTGTCAGGTGGAGTGGACTCAAAAATACAGGTGTGTGGCCAGTGGCCCGTAAAAGGCGTTAATTAGTGTGTGTTTTTCGGCCTTTTTGCGGGAGATACCCCCTAAGCGTATACCCATCCGTCCAGCGCACCACAGAATAGCTTTTTGCTCAATCAACACAATCGTCCTATGACTAATAACTGCTCTGCGTAACACCTGCTGCATCCATATAAAAAACCATCACACCTACAAAAATTTCAACGATAACTAATTTGCTTTCACTCACGGCACGAGTCAGTGACAGTTGCAACGTCTTTATTCCTCGACTCTCACTATGATTTTCCAAGCATTATCTCAACGGGCCCTTCCACGCGCAACACCGAATATGTGCCGGAACTGCAAAGTAAACGGCGGCAATTCAGGTGCAACCAAGTGTGGCGGTCGTGGATCGTCAAGTAGGAGAGCTTTCGCGGCATAGGGTACTTGCCTCTAAATTCCGATCTAACGCTACTTAAGAGCAGAAATGTACCACTCAGTCGCTACCGCAACCGATACCGGTACTGTATCAGCCGCCAACAAATGGCTTAGTTGTTATCGCGAATAGCAGTAGTGGCTTTATGGGGTGCACTCTCCGCTCTCCGATTGGCTTCCTGCCAGATGCCCGAAGTAATTCTATTACACCTCCGGTCTGCCTCTAGGGTAGGTTCGCCAATTCGGCTGCCAGTTTTGGCGCAGAGCTGCGAATAATTCCAAGTGCAACTGGAACAGCTCGAATCATAAGTGCATATCGTGACCTTTCATGGCACATATATCCGATCAGAAACTTCCCAAGTGAGCAGCGCTTGTATGATGACTCCATCCTCGACCTTGATAAAACAATCAGCCAAGAAATTATCGCTCAAAAAAGGCAGACCCCTATTCAATGGCGCCGTTCAATCAAACCTAACACTGACAATTACCTAAAATATTGCCTGTAAATATCTAGATACTCAGAGATTATTTCAGCACATTCTCTTTCGAAGTTGTCATCCAGTTCGGCCTCAGGGAGTGATATTTTCAACACCTCCCTCACTAGCTCAGCAGCAGGGCCTTCGCATGAGTATCTCGGGCATATCCCTTGCCAGATAGCAAGTCCAGAAATTGCGAGAGGATATGCCTGTGCCATCCTTTTGACGCTGAGTGACACGGTAGGATCACTGATCAGTTGCGCTGATATGCGTGCGGTTTTTTTCTCGTATTGCATGAGCTTAAGACGACATTGAATCAATGCTTCTCTCGCTTCGCAGCCGGACTGTCGCATGAAAATAATCACACTAGAGCATATTTCTGCATCGCTTAACTTTGCCTCTGTCAATTCTTTGGGCCAGCTTAGTATGTCATTGCTCAGCACCTGCGCTGCTGTGCTAACAACATCTATCTCTCGAAGTAGTATGACCTCTGTAGACTTGAGCCTAAGGCCCAGACTGAAGGCAAGCGAAGGCAACATAATTCTGCACATGTTGTCAGTAGACACGCATGCCAGATGACGGCAAGAAACTGCCTTACGAGCAGGGAAAGTCGTATAGACGAATAGCGAAGAGTTTAGGAAACGAGTTTGACTCGTTAGGTAATACCGGGGAGAAGGTACGAAGACTCCGGTAATACGTTGCCGCAGTTTTAACAAGACTCATTATTGGAAGCAGAGGACCATCAAGTAGTACGCTCAGCGCAGTCTTGAAGATTACCAACTTCATCGCCCGAGAAACGGCTGTATCGCGCTGTTCTTGTGCGTCCTGGATACCTGCATCTGTCAGTTTCGGTTACTGCGGGGAAATAAACGATAATAATACCATCAATTATACAGATAAGGTCCCACAATTTGGTCAATGTTGAAATGCGCTCTGGTATAGCTTCTGGGAGGTATAACGCAACGCCATGATCCCGGGTAGCATTGCCCAGATACTCTTTGCCATGGACAGAGGTGGTCGAGAGACCAGCACGCTTCCAACCCGCTAAAAGCTGCTCTGAAATCCGTTTGGCGATTTCATCATGGTTGCTGATGCGTATGGGAAGGGATGTGCAACTTGCGAGCCAGGTAGGCAGTTCGCGATTGTACTCTCTGGAATAGGTAAAGCTTGCCATGATTCCGAATTAACGCAAGTGTGGCATACCGTCTCAGAGCTGTAGTTGAGAAGATTAAACAGGAACGGTCTTTTAATGCTAGTCAAGAAACAATAATTATTGTCTGAGCTACTGTGATTTCGGTCACGTGGAAATACTATGAAGGCAAAGCTGTGTGCCTGTTGCGCCATAGTAGCCCACATCATGTCTCATTAACTGGCTTGGAATCACCCTGGACTCAAATTCACACCGCATCATATCATAGTTATCGTATATCTCGTGCAAATTGTGCAAGTTCGTGATCCTGATGCTTGATACTCTTTCTCGTATATCAGTCTAAGGTAGAACTTTCTCCTCAGCTAGGATGTGTTCTATATGCCTATTTGATTGAAAGTAAAACCGTCCTGCTGATGCGATGCCGCTGCATAAATGCGTTTGCCCCTCAACCATCTGCGGTTTTGACGTATTGCGCTGTATACCCTGATGATGGGCGGCGGAAAGCGAAAGTCACGCAAGTCACGCTAGTCCTGAATAATTCAGCGTGACCGTCGCCACTGCCACTCAAATAGAATAGCAGCAAAGTGAAAGAATGAGAAGGCCGGCCAGAGTGTTTTCACAAAGAAAAGCTCCGTATCTTGATGCACCTGCCAGAGCAAAAAGTCGCTGAGCCGCTCCACACCACTGGTTCGGATGAGCAAGTCCATGGGTGGGTTGTCGGCGGTAAATATGTGATTTTCAAGTGATGCCATCTGTATGCTTCCGCCGCCATCTGGTGCGACGCCGTCCTTGGTCGCCTCCAATGGTGGATTAAGATGGCCCTGGACGGCAGAGACGACCGCAGCCGTCATCTCAAATCTTGAAGTATATGCCAAACACACGTTGAGCAATGATCTATAACTCTTTCCTGTTAGCTAACAGTTCAAAATGGCTCAACATACAAAAAGATTGCTACGCAACTTGCTGTTATGCCTTGTTCTCTCAATCCCTCTGTCTGCCGCAGCGAGGACATCCGCCCGGATCAGCTCCCGCTGTCCAAGGATACGGAGGCAGACGCCGTTCCTATCGAGCACCTCGCCAGGAGCGCTGAATTTATCCATCATGTAGATAAAAAGTTCCATTAGATCCTGCACCTCGGCGTCTGTGCGGTTGAAGTTTTCTGTACTGAAGAGATAGATGGTGACGACCTTGACGCCGCATTTGTACGTAGAATCCAGCAGCTAAATAAATCGTCGCGCGTGCTTGTTAGATCATTGACTCCGTATACTTTTATTGTGTAAGCCCGGCTGTAGATGGCAGACATTACTTACCCGATATAAGCTATGGCAACCCTGAGAGTGACCTTCACGAACTGCTAGATGATGCTGCCGTGCATAGCGTCTATTGCCATCCATTTCAAAAGCAACATGCTGTGGAATTTTGCCAGTCTTCAAAATAGCAATAGCAAACTGCAGAAGGTATTCCTGCATCCACGGCCAGAACGACTCCATGGGCACTTCGCCGTCCGTACCCGGCATTTCGATTTGCTGTGGTATTTTGCGATTAGGACAGCGAGGACCAAGGTCTGCCCGAGCAATGTTGTAAAACACTGATTGAAAAATAGTTTACTGTTCCAGCTACTGTGGCTTTTGTGGTATATTGCGAGCGGCAGGAGGCGGCTCATTGTCTCGAAAATAATTGGTGGCTGAGACACTTATGCCACGGCTGTCGGCGTAGAAAGCCGGCAAAACCCTACGTTCTAACTTGAGATTAAATAGCCCTCTGCGGCATGATTGGAGTATACTGTAGCCTTGGGGATTTACGGTGAGCAACTCGTTATCATCTAGGTTTGTGCGTCGGCACGAGAATACTCCATTTCACTTTCAACTGACAGGCCCCTAGGATCCAACCCGCCAGAGGTACTCATCGTATGAATATGGCCGGAACATGGCAAGACATAGGTCACCCAGAGCGCCAGTCACTCTTCCTACATGCTGTCAACGTCTGTCTGTTCGCAATCATTTACGGACTATTTCACGTCTACTTTCTCTTCCAATGCGCACTCAATCGCGCCTACTATCGAATGCTATCCATAGTTCACGGCTATGGCATGCCCTTACCTCGCGGGCAGGTCAGTGCAGACATCAAAGGCTTAAGTAAAATGCCAAAGCACATCAGTGCCATTCTGTCTTTGGGTAAAATTGGCTCCCAAGCTGCTGGAGTAAGGAGGCTTGCCACAGAGACAGCGGAGCTCGCCGCGTGGTGTGCGGAAGCAGATATTTCCATGCTCTCCGTGTATGAAAAAACGGGTAAGTTGAGTGTGGTTGACGCCGATTCCGCGTTTCAAGTAGATTTTAGTTAACACAGCCTAGGTATTCTCAAAGAAACAGCAAATATGGATTTGGTCTACCAGTCTATCAGGAACAGGCTCGAATGTCACTTCGGCGGCCGAGACGGCAAGGTCTTGCTCACAACCGGGCCAAGGCCATACTCATGGTCAATTTCTGTGACGAGATCCGTCGAGGCCGGCCCGGAATCTGCACTACAATTCCAGTTGATCTCGGCAAGCGACGGCAGAGAGGCAATTCTAGGCGTTGCCAACGGCATTGCCCCGCGTTGCCGACGTGGCAGTCTCTCGGTCGATGAAGTCTCCATCGCGATGCTGCATGCAGAATTAACAGAACAAGTGTTTCCAGAGCCGGATCTCCTCGTAATCTTTGGTCCGTCGCACCGACTTGCTGGATACCCGCCTTGGCAGATCCGGTTGACGGAGATATTCTGCCTCAAGAACAAAGTCGGCTTCGGGTACCTGGTCTTTCGCAAAGCTCTGCAGAAGTATGCTAGAGCGCAGATGCGGCGCGGGCAGTGAGCTCAGGATTTGCAAGCTAGGATAGCAGGCTCATCCGTTCTACATTGTGGCTAGGGAGTCTCAGCCTAACGGGAAGTATCCATATCCGAGTGAGACCTTCATATAGCAGCAATTAGCAGCAGTAACATTATTACCAGCGAAAAGCTGTGTCTAGGCAGGTGCAACACGCAGACTTTAACAAATTACGTCTCCGACAAGATTGTCTGGCAAGTCCGTATCTTAATTTGCACTAGTGCAAGCATGCGGAGCCAAGTAAATTGGTGCGGGCCACCCTGCGTCGCCATCCGCCAATACTACCTCAATCTAATGAGTCCTTGTAATCGTAGGTGGGATAAATTGCAGTGTAGCAAAGGAATAAAACGGTAGCAGACTATTGCAGGCGCCATACACCAAGCTGCCTTAAGCACAGCACACCCAGGCTATTGCGCGAGAATGGAGGCACACATTCGCCAAGTGAAAGCTATACAGGCACGCGTCCGACAATTCTACGAGTTAAAGGTTCCATTTCGCATCTACCACGGGTCAACCAATAGCACTCGCTACTGCCATCGCAGCGCAGACAACACTGTCGATACCAGCAGCCTCCATCATGTCCTGGCAATTGACGTCGAAAAGAAAACGGCCTTGGTTGATAGCAACGTGCCGATGGATGCGCTTCTATCCTCAACCCTCGAGCACAATCTCGTACCGCTTGTCGTGATGGAATTCCCAGGCATCACGGTAGGTGGTGGATATTCAGGCACGGCGGGTGAGAGCAGCACCTTCCGTCACGGCTTCTTTGAAAGCACGGTGAACTCGGTGGAGATGGTTCTCGCCGACGGGTCACTCGTTACAGCGTCGAGAGATGAAAATCCAGATTTGTTCTGGGGGGCCGCCTCGTCGTTTGGCACAATCGGTGTTGTTACAGCGCTTGAGGTCCAGCTCCGAGACGCAGCCGAGGCCGTGGAGCTAACTTATCATGTCGTCAAGTCAGTGGCCGAAGCGGTCAAAATTATCGAAGAGAAGACGGCAGACCCCGCTATTGACTATATCGATGGTATCATATATGATAAGACCACCATTGTCATATGCTCCGGGCGTCTCGCCTCGGTGCCCAAGGGTGTGGAGGTTGTGCAGCTGCTGCGACCTGAAGACCCATGGTTCTACATGCATGTATCCCGCCGGACAAGAGGTATCATTGGCCCTGTGACCGATTATATCCCATTATCGGATTACCTCTTCCGATACGACCGGGGTGGTTTCTGGGTGGCAAAGTATGCGTTCGACTACTTCAAAAAGCCGTTTGACGACGCGCATCGCATCAAGCATGATAGGCTGCTTCGAGCGCGTGTCATGTACCACGCGCTACACGCCAGCGGGCTTGCAAAAGAGAACATCGTACAAGACGTCGGGGTGCCCTACGACGCGGCCGCGGAGTTTCACCAGTGGCTTGACTGCGCGCTTGGCATCTATCCGCTCTGGATATGCCCTCTGCGGCAGCGTCGGGATGGTGGTGGAGGTCCTGCCGCCGCCGCGGATCTCGGCGAAGATGACGGACGCGGAGAGGAGGAGGGAGAGGAGGGCGGTGATCATGAAGGAGAGGAGGATCTAGACGGAATGGCAGCATTGAATTAGCAAATCTCTGCGATGGGATACCGGAGAAAGGGTGTGACGTACACCTGCGCCAGCAACGCCTGCGTCGCTGGGCGCGTTTGAAGGCGCCGTTGTACAGTTGGCCATGGCGATGGCTTCAACTGGTCTTCAAAAAATCGGGCAGAGAAAATTCGAGATGAGAATCAGGTTGAAGCTGCGCAGATGGCACTGAATGGCAAGGAAAAAAAACGAATGCTATCGCAGAAGCGCCCGCCGTCGCAGAATACGAACATTTTGGTTTACAACGGCGCGGTCGTCACCATGGGACACCAAGCTAAAGGCAAAGCATTCAAACTATGACGTTGGTTGTGTCAGGGGTCGTAGGGCCCCCCCTGTCGCAGTCTTGGTGGGCGGCTACGATTTGGCGGGCCGTGAGTGGCTGGACCAAGTTTAGCTCAGCCTTCAGGGCTCAAGGGCAAATTTACAGTGGGTTCCTCTCCCAGGGACTCTCCTGTGCCAGTGACTGAAGTTCCCTGAAGAGAGTTGTCGCTTCCAACACCCGCGATTTGTCCCTTTGAGTTTTCGCTGCAGATCCAGATCTACAAAGGAAATGTCATGAGAGATCTGTGCGACGATTCGACGCGTTCCGTATTGCATCATACGTATCCTTCTTACTCTTTGTTTCCTTTTTCCAACGCTTCGCCAACATCCTATGGTGCCTAGTCTCGCTCCTGTCTAGGTTGCTGTGGATACATTGCGACCAAAATCAAGGAAAATCACCCAAGTACATGCTCAGACCGGCGCAATAGGCATAATTATGCACGTAGGATTCTTGTTTAATAAATCCTATGCACGCTTGTTTCACACGCAATTCACCGAGGCAATATGCAACTTCAATATATAGAAACCAGCTGGCTGGCTGCCGTGGTGGCTTGCTACACAGTGTCCGATATTGCGGCTGGGTTGCATCGACTTCCATGTGCAGGTAGCTTGTATTAATGCGCGCAAAAATAGCCCGCCATCTTTTGGGACTTCGTTTTCTTTTCCCCACAAGCTTGACAGGTCGCCATGTCATCCGACAGTGTCCGATTGGTGAATCACTCTTATTCTTTCGCCGTTGTCGCTCCCGCCTCTGCATGCGCCGGTTCAGCACTCGAAAAGCTAGTCTCCGAACCATACTCGAGGAACTGCTCTTACAAGCGCTAGCTGCGTGGTCGTAAGCTTTAATATGAATTGTCGAATTAATTGACACAACTTTTTGCACAGTTGCAGATGCACGAGCGACGATCTTGCTACCATGGCGTTGGCCGTGTTTTTTCTGCCGATTTGGCGCCGCAAAAGGTTTCACACCACAAGAGGCTGACGTCCTCATCCACGCTCGACCACTGCGTTGAACAAAATTTATATGCAGCGCGCAGCCCGTCATACGTAGACATCCAGCCGGCACAGCGTTACCGAGAAGCTTGATTGCCGCCCTATCCGTCCGGAGAGGATGGAAGCTAGCGAATCAATCGTTCACGAGCCTGAAACGACGTGCGGTTGCGAGAGGGACGGGTAGTGGCTTACGACTTCAATCGATCTACAAAACAGCACTAGACTAGAGCAGAGAGACGGGCGGAGTTTGTACAGACGCATCTCGCACGCAACGTCAAGCCCCCCCCCCCGGCAGAGAAATGCCGTGGCACGTTGCAGCAGTTGAGAGAGACAGGAGGGGAAGCTGCAGTGCGGAAGAGGAGGGTGAGCTGCAGCAATCTAAGAGCTAGCATCGGGGTGCGTTCAGCTTCAGCAAGCTGCATGCACGAGCATCTCAAAAGGGAGCTATGAATAATGGTGCACATTGGCGGTGCAGGTATCTTGACTCGGGACGTCGCCGAGGTAAGCGTTCAGTTGTCAACCTGGGGCAGCTTTCCGGCTGCCACTGACCGCTGATTGAGCGCGACCGAAGAGAGGAAATAGGTACGCGCATCTCCCAGCGTGTCCTTGCAGTCACACTTTCATCGGCAGTAAATCGCTCTGCCAGGTAGTGCTTCCACGAATAGAGGCGACGGTCTGGAGGGTCCCTGCAAGCTAAATTATTAGTTTCTGGGGCCGTCGCGCGCTGAGGCTTGATGGCGTTATGCGGCATCACGTGACCTCTGACGTATCGGGACCTGGGGATTTGCTTGGGAATGAATCACACAAACTCCGGCAATCGGACTGGCCGCGACCAGGTTTAGCCCAGCGTAGCGTAGCAAAGTCCCGCCTGTGAGTACCGTAGTGATTTTTTTTAAAACTGTTTTCGGGTCCCCGCTATATCAAGGCCCCTCCCTCCAGTACAAGTCAAAATTTCTTGAAGCAGAAAATTCAATAACCTTTTTTTACCATTTACACGCAATTTTTATTCTCTTCCTCTGACGATTCAATCTCTCTCTCGATTCACATCCTCGAATCCAACACCAGCAACAATCACACCACCTTTACACACACACATACCAATCACCATGTGCGGCGGCTGCAACGGAAGCGCCGAGGCCAATGGCAATGGCACCTCTGCCAATGGCACAAACGGCCATCCTGTGCAAAATCGCTCTGCCAGCTCCCCCTACCAGTCCGTCCAGGACTACCTCTCCAACGTCGGCAACTTCAAGATTATCGAGTCGACCCTGCGTGAGGGCGAGCAGTTTGCCAACGCCTTTTTCGACACCGAGACCAAGGTCAAGATGTACGCCCAAAGCCCACCCAAAATTTACCCCTCCGAAACCCGCCCGTTCTCTTCTGCCTCACTGCCGGAGCAAGCGACCGACGACCCCTGCGAGGGCAATTCTGTCGCGCAAAAAATGCTAATTACTCTTGAATTTTTACAGTGCCAAGGCTCTCGACTCTTTCGGTGTCGACTTCATCGAGCTGACCTCCCCCGTCGCCTCGGAGCAGTCGTTCAAGGACTGCAAGACCATCTGCAGCCTCGGCCTCAAGGTATGCGCCCACGCCCGCCCGCTCTGCCAGGCATAGCCTATCTGCGTCCGATCTCGCTAACACGAAATCTCTCATCACAGGCCAAGATTCTTACCCGTACGTGAAAAAAAAAGCCAAACAAAATGGCTCAAATCACCAAACCTACCGATTTCCGATTTTTAACAATTTTTTCTTCTTTCAGATGTTCGCTGCAACATGGAGGACGCCAAGGCTGCTGTAGCGTAAGTTGTCGCACGCATGCGCGCAATATGGACGAAAACGACTGAGACTAACATGACTGCCCTTAGCACTGGTGTTGACGGTGTCGATCTCGTCATTGGTACCTCCAGCTTCCTCCGTGAATTCTCGCACGGCAAGAGCATGGCCTACATTCAGAAGACGGCCATCGAGGTCATCGAGTACCTCAAGGGGTGAGTTGGGCGGCATTGCGACGCTGCTGATTGCGCTTTGGCCGCCACTCGAGGCTAACATGTGCTGTTTTCTTCTCTAGTGAGGGTGTCCAGATCCGATTCTCTTCCGAGGACTCGTTCCGCTCCGACCTGGTCGATCTCCTGTCCCTGTACAAGGCCGTCGATGCCGCCGGCGTCCAGCGTGTTGGTATCGCCGACACCGTGTAAGTGATTGATTTGCCTCATCGAGATTTTTTTTTAAGTCAGAGGGAGCCGCATTCTAACCTGATTTAATAGCGGCGGAGCCACTCCCAGAATGGTCTACGATCTCGTGCGCACCCTGCGTGGTGAGTCAATAAAGTGGAGCTATCGTGCAGGTTGGACAAGAGAAACTAACCGGATGGTGTAGGTGTCGTGCACTGCGATATCGAGACTCACTTCCACGACGATACCGGTATGTTGCGAGGACTGGAGGTGGAAATATTCAACACAGGAGCTGACTTTTTCCAGGATGCGCCGTCGCCAACGCCCACGCTGCCCTCGAGGCTGGTGCCACTCACATCGATACCTCGGTTCTCGGAATTGGTTAGTCGTTCATGTAAAAGACTCTGGGGAAAATATACTAACATGATCAAGGTGAGCGTAACGGCATCACCCCCCTCGGTGCCTTCATGGCCCGCATGGTTGTCACCGCCCCCGAATATGTCAAGTCCAAGTATAACCTCAAGGAGCTCAAGTCTCTTGAGACGCTGGTCGCCGACGCCGTGCAAATTGTAAGTTTTTCGACCGTTGATTGCCTGAGAGAGAGAGAAAAACGTCATGCTGACTTTTGTTCAGAACATTCCCTTCAACAACCCTGTCACTGGTTTCTGCGCCTTCACCCACAAGGCCGGCATCCACGCCAAGGCCATCCTCAACAACCCCTCGACCTACGAGATCATCAACCCCGAAGACTTTGGCCTGAGCCGCTATGTCTCCATCAGCAGCAGAATCACTGGCTGGAACGCCGTCAAGTCGCGTGTCGACCAGCTCGGCCTCAAGATGTCTGACGAGCAAGTCAAGGAAGTGTACGTGGCCCCCCGTATTGACTCGCGGAGAAGAAGAGAAAGTTGTATGCTGACAAAAAACCTCTCTTACTTTAGCACTGCCAAGATTAAGCAGCTGGCGGATATCCGTCCCCTGGCCATTGACGATACCGACTCAATTCTGCGCTCATTCCACGCCGAGCAGGTCGAGGGTGGTACTTACTAGTATATGAAAAGAGAAGGATATAAAAAAGAAGAAGGATGTCGACGTTTCAAGGTGAGGCGGCTGGCGTTCATGCATCGTTGAGGGATGCAAAAATGCCGCAGATCTGCCTTGAAACAGTCTTGACAAATGTGGCGAATATTTAGCTGATGAATGGCGTTTTTGCGATTTACCTGGGCAAAAAAAGGATGAAAGACGAAGAGCATACATGAGTCTAAGCTGCTGAAACAGTGGTTGTTGTTTATCTGAATACAATTTTGAATCAAATTTCTATAACAATGCACATGCGCTTTGACAAATGCTTTGAACAAAAGTCGGCTCACAAAGCCGTCGAGGCTTAATGATGTGCGAAGAGGTATGAATATCAACTCCCCCATGACTAATGCGGCAGTGAGTTGATGCAGATGAGGTTCTGTTGGTGGTACAAACCCATGTCCGAGCTTGTCTGGGGACGGTAGTTGGTTCGCAGCGGCTGTTGTGGCAGGTGCCATTCCCTCCATAGGTACGCGGAACTGAGCGTACCCCGGCTACATGGATGGGCGTGTGGTCCCACGGACATTGATGCCCGAAAAGGTACCAATTAACACAAAAGACAGCAAGTCTATTTCGGCACATGTCAACTGACCGCAGCATCTTTTCTGGCAGCTCCCCTCCTCATCCTGATTGAGCTAGCTCGCGTGAGAAGGCGCAGGTTTTTTGGGTGACGGTTGGGGTTGTACGGAGTCGTTTGTATGACGAAGCTTGCCTACGCGACGTGGCACAGATATTCTGCCCCGAGTCAGGTCTGGAACGGCAGAAGCAGCAGCAGCCACACATGATTACACAGACGCTGCACGACGGCGTGGACGGGAAGGCTGCAGCTTTCTTGTTACAGATGCGTGCGCTCTGCCTTGTGCCTCGGCCGGGCGGGAGGCCCGTTTGGCAGGCACCCTGTCCCCGCAGCGGACTGCGCAGAAGAAAGGGGCGGAATGAAGGTGTCGCGGCACGGCATTGTTGGTGAACAAAGAGACGGTTCGGGGAGAGAGGAGGCGGGGAGAGAGCCATGACTTGTGGGCTTGCGGATTCTGGCGGGAAATGCACGGGCTGAGGTTTTCATTGTTTCTTGGTCTAGTGCAACCCCCTGCGTTTATTATTGTGAGTGCCATGCGTCTTATTAGATTGCGCTGTCTAGGTTGGACCCTGCGAGGACGAAGAAAGGAAAAAAAGGGTAGAGAAAAGAGGAGCGACAATACAGCGTTGAAAACAACGGCGCGATTGGGGAGTTGCAAAAAAAAAAAAANAAAAAAGAAAAGGAAAAAGTATGCAGCTAATATCAGAAGATGAAATGAATGAAATCACTTGCATAATTTGCGGGAATTATATTGAAAAGGTGTCTAGTATTCCTTTTTCTTTCAACATGACGATCTAGGATACTGGGGGCAAGGCAGTTGCGTGGGTTCCCGCCCACTAACAAGTAGTGGTGCGTGCGACGTACCTTTTCTGTTAGGTATATGGGCGACGGGGGGGAATTGAGAGTTTCCCTCAAGAGTTTCCCTCAACGTTCTCAGCAATGGGAAGAAAATGACCCGAGCTGAAAAAAGGTAGAGATAGAGAATGTAAAAAAAGGGTCTAATTTGAGTAAATTATCTCGAGTAATGAACCACGCCTGCACACCATCGCACCACACATGCACACCCCTTGCGGGAGAGGGGGGAGCAGAGGAGGGCCGCTCTCGGATACATCAGACGAGTGTCAAGTGTGTTTGCAAGAGGGACAAGGTAGGTACCAGTCAGTAGGTAGGTACGAAGCTGGCTTGGGGGGCACAGACTGAGAATGACAGGGTTTGCCCGTTTATTTCGGGACGTTTCTTTTATGCTGTGGTGTTTCGTGATGTAAATAGAAATAGTGGCTGAAGGTTGCTGCGTGGCCAGCGTGGCTGCGTTGAATTGATTTGAAGCCTTTTTTTTTTTGTTTGCCTTGATTGGCATGCTGAGATGGGGGCATCTGTCAGAAATGAAATTGCCAATGGTAAGCCAGGTCGTAAGAGAGAAGGGCAATAAGCTGGCGATAGAGTTGGCTGTTGCCGCAAGCATGGCAATCGTGTCGTAGCTACTGGTGCAGGCTGAAATGCGGTTCTTGGGCGCAGACAGGGCAGCCCTGCAGAGGCAGTGGGCCCTGCGAGTAACAACTTAATATAGCGTTTACAGCGCGTCGTCCCGCCGTGGCTTAGCTGGCGTGGTACCTGAAAGCTTAGCAGGAACCCGCTGAACCCGCTGTGGCCTTCTTGTGCTGCCTCGCTCAACAGCTGTCACTTTACTGCTCGTGGACGTACGTGGCGGCGCCCGTTTGCTTTCGTCTGCGTTTACATCTACAACACCACAGTTGGCACAAACGACCATCACCATCTACACCATCACCAACTACGCCACTGACAACCGCATCTCGCATCACCGTCATCCCACATCTCCCTGCTGTCGAAAACCCTCGCCCTTCTCTTCCAAAAAAGACACGACGCACTACATACTTTCTCTCTTGCCGTTCAGCCTTTTCCGTCTCCCCGCTCCACACCCCTTCACGGCACCACCAGGAAAACTCCCATCTTCACAATCCACACACACATCCATCCATCGCCCATCACAAGCCCACCATCTTTCTTCGACCACACACCCTGTCCACCCGTCGTCCCCGGAATGCTGCTTTGCCTTGTTGGGTAGCCCGTCCATTTCTCGGCTGGCATGCCGCAGCTGCTTGCTACTGCTCACCTCTCACCACTGACCACCTCCCCAATCCAAAACTGCTAACCAGGTCCCCCCGTCGACGCCATCGACGCCAGATCAGGTCAAACCTCCTTGCCTCGCATCTCGCCCGCCCTCTCATGCCCACTCCCTCCTCGCATCCCACCATCATGCACCGGATCCACACCAGCAACACCTTGTGCCCGCGTTGGTGCTGGCGCCGCCGCAGCTCTTGATAGGAAACGCGGCTGCGGCCCATGCCACCACCATCGGCCACTTACACAGAGCTCCAAAACCATGACCAGGCTTGCTTCGCGAATTCAAGCATCCCAAGCATCTCGAGCATCCCTCTTTTCGGACACCCCCAGCTACCTACCTACCAAACGCACACCCCCCAAGGGCGGCATGCCAGGCCCAGCCCCAGCAGGCAAGCCTAGCCCGAGTACGTGTCTCACCCTCCTATGAAACACCGCCCAACGATGCCAGAAACATGCCCAGCCTGTGGCACGCAAAAAAANTCCAAAAAACGACTACCCATTTTTTATTTGATTTTATTTTATTATTTTCCTTTTTCACCTCACTGATTCGCTCGCTCCAGGCTCCAGACGCCTGACACTTTTCGGGGGCCCTCCTCCCCCACCACCAACACGGCCGCCCTCCGGCTCCTCTCCTTGGACGCACCATGATCTCGAGTGTCTTATTCAATGATGCCCCTGCTCGGACATGGAGTACACACACTTCCGCGCATGCACGCACTCTCCTGCCCGGTATTGCGCGTTCCCACCGTCTCGGTACCTGCTGTGTCGCCCGACTTTCCCTCACTCTCTCCTCCCGGGAGGGTGTCCACCCCAGGTTTTGCCCGTCATGTTAGTCGCAAAGTCTTGGACCTGCAAGGCGGGCATTTGCTATTAAAGTCAAATTCGCCTCCGATCCAGTCCACAGGGAAAACACGCGCTGCAACAGAGACAATCCACTTGCGCAAATAGATTTTTTTTAAGTTATCTCTTCCTCTTCTGTCCTCCTCTTCCTCCTTTTCTATTTCTTTTCCTCCTCCTACTCTCTTCTCTCCATTTGCGCTTCGCCTGCTCCGTCGCCAGCTGTGCTTCCCACCACCACCACCATCGCTCCCATCCCCGTCACAGCCACCCACACCGCGCCGCCATCTCATTTTCAGAAACAATACAACGAATTCAGAGACCTCTCCTGCAGGTCGCATGCACCACACACGTACACGTACATCATCGCCCACCGCCTTTACAGCACCTGTGTCTTGCATCTACTATCGAGATTGGTCCGCCACCTATACGAACCCGCTCCTCCTCTCCCAAAATGTCCTCCTCTACCGTGATCGTGCTGCCCACTCCTCCTGGCGCCCACAAGTATCGAGGATCGAATGCTTCTGCCGCCGACTATCCCAGTCCCGAATCGGCTCACGACCCCTACCAGAGACACCACTCTCATCACTATAGCCAGCAGCAACACTATCAACATCAGCAGCAGCAGCAGCAGCAGCCGCTGCCGCAACAGTATCAACCACAACATCGAAGCTCCTATCATTATCAGCAGCAACAGCAATACCACGAGCAGCAGCAACAGCAATACCACGAGCAGCAGCAACAGCAATATCATCATCGCCCAAGCCACTCGCGCCAGCCTTCGCGCCAACACTCACGCCAACACTCTCGCCAACACTCCCAGCACATTGTTCCACCTCCTCAACCCCGACAGTCTCAGCCGTATCAACTGCCTTCACCCCAGTCGCCTTCAGGATCCACGATGCAGTCTGGCATAGAGCGTCTCCCCAGCGATCTGCAGAGAAAGGTCTATGGTGATCTAGACTACCAGTCTCTCATTCACCTTTCCACCATGAACCGATACTTTAATCAGACCATTGATCCTCAAACCATGGCCGACCCTGCCGACAAGGCTCAATTTGTCATGAGAGCTGCCAAGGACTTTCCTCAACACCGCCCCAGTGAGAAGGGGCACGACTATAAGCCTGGCAACTTTGAGTGCTACATTTGCTTTCGCGTTCGCTCTCCCGAGCACTTTGATATGCTGCAACCCCAGCACGCCTACGTTGATCCCCATGGCTGTCTGGTCACTGATCGCAACCCTCAGCCTGGCCTTGACAGGCAAATCTCTCTCCGCCGTTTCTGCATAGAGTGTGGTGTTCGTGAAGGACTGCACGCCCCCTTTGACTGCCTGACAACTCGCACCGGCCGCGACCTCTGGGTATGCAAGTGCCGTCGCATCTGGGCCAAGCCTGGCTGCCTGCGCTGCCCTGACTGCCGCGGAGACTGTCCTCTCCGCCCCAAGAAGAAATTTGGCTTCTAAGGAACATATTCACATATCTATATACTACTTTTAACTTTTGGGTTTACGCTTGGGGGCGTTTTATGGCCATTTTTCTACAAACTGTTTTAATCCAACAACGCTAGTACACACCATTAACACGCGCTTATCGGCCTCGCCGGCCACATAAAATATTTGGGGGGAAAGGTCTTGGGAGACTTGCGGAGATTACTTTGGGCAAAGAAAATTGATACCCGTGTGCGAGCTAGCTTCTGGAAAGCTGCGCAATTTGGACCCCGACATGGTTGACATTCTATTTGGATCGAGTATTTTACTCTTGGCGCGAATGGCCGGGTATGGAGTTTTCTGAGGGAGTTGGCTTGTTTTAAATTTGTTACATTATCAGAATGGAAATGGGCGCAATGGGTAGATGATATTTGATGCACTAGAAAATGACAATTCGTACACACGAGCTGGTGTGCCTCGGGCTGATGTGCAGTGAGGGTGGGCTTACATCAACACATTCACATCCATAAACATATACTTCATCACCACAGCTTCTCTCTTCATCCCTCTGTTCCAATTCATCAACTGCTGTAAGAAAATCGACATGCCATCTTTTTTGGTATCATCATCACGACGCGGATGTTCCGAGTTCAACACTGCAACCCTCCCACCGCTCAGCATGACAACGGCACCGCCGGCCTGCAATCCCGACGACCCATGTCCCGCGAGAGCCTATTCCAGCGGTGAAGCAACCTCATCTAGCACTTCAGTCACTGTACGATGGACCACGATAATTCCCCTCCCTCCCTCCCTCCTCCCCATTATGTTGCTCTCTTCGCGACAGGCCAAAAGCTAACCACCCCGAGGTGTAGGAAGCAATGCCGAGGCAGACTGCTCGGCTCCCTCGGCCCCCAGGCCCCCCTGACACTCTTTCCACGGCACGAATGAGCGTTTTAATACAGAGTTTCCAGCACCCTGGGCAGTTGCGCTGCGACACCACGGACGCTAGTGAGGGTACCTTGGCGGATGCTCCCTTGACACCAACACCAACGACAATGCTTACAGCAGCGCCCACAACGGCACCACACGACAACGACGAGTCTTGCCCAAAATTACCAGCATCTCAAAATGAAAATATCACCAACAATGGATTCGTTAATCCGGCTATACAGATCGGTTATCTGGGTCCATCGCCCATGCAGCCGACCTCTCCTCACATGCCCTCTCTCCGTCTTCCTCTCTACATGAACCAATCTTCTCTTTCTCTTCCCCCCTCTCAAACCTCTTCCCCTCTTCCTCCTCCTCCTCTCTCTCACACGCTCAAAATGTCTCTGCCGACGCCGCCCGCGACCCCCGTCAAGACGCG
>JANAKD010000346.1:0-22118 GCA_027627215.1 Lecanicillium saksenae | reverse complement strand
AATAGGCGTAGACGGTGCTGTCCTTGCAGACAGCATAGAGACGGGCCGCGTCAGAGCTCAGTGCCATGGACGTGATGCCGTAGGACCGCCAGGCATGGCCGGCGGGGGCCTGTGTCATGGCGAGAGGCGTCTCGGCGATTTGACGACGGGGCTTGATGTATCGTGTGTCCCACAGTTTGATGGTTGCGTCAGCCTCGGAGGCAGAGAGAAGAAGATGCTCGCGACCAGTAGGGAGCCACTGAATGGCCGTAACGGATGCTGAGTTGGTGTAGCCGTGCACCTTGCGTTCATGTGAGTTGTCAATTGTGTTGATCGTCTTGGCGTGGATGGGCTGGAGTTGCGTGTCACGGTGAATAACACGGTTTGCAGCGCCAATGGTAGAGAAACAGTTCACGGGCACAGTAGAGCAACGCAAATCCCACACTTGGATGCGTCCGGAGCGGTCCGATGTGGCTAGGGTGCTGCCGTTGGCTTGACCCTTTTGGAAAGCGATCTGGCGGAGCGAATCAAAGTGGCCACCGGAGAGCTCGACGGCGACAGTCTGCGTAGCCACATCCAGGATTTTTCCGGTGCGATCGCCGCAGGCAGTAGCTAGACGGAGGTCATCGTCAGAGAATGCGAGGTCCATGATGGCGTTGTCGTGGGCCTTGATGTGGATATCAACTTTGGAATCGGGGGTGTTGCCGCTATCAGTGGTGTTCAAGAGGCGGACATATCCCTGCTCGTCGCCGATAGCTGTGACGGGCGCTTTGTGGCAGCTGGTAAGAGAGAAGGGTATCGTGTTGCCGGGACCAGAATAGGCAGTGCATTGGTGCAAGTCGTTGCTGCGGCTGTAGTAAGAGGCGGTTTCGGCTCGAGGATCACAGGCCGGTGTTGCAAGATGCTGCTGGTCAGCGTAGGAGGAGAAGCCATGTTCGCGGTTGAGAAGCTGCGATTCAAACCCACGGTTGCGGAATTTGCGGATGGGCTGGGGCTTGTAACCTTCGAGGGTCTGTGTTGTGTTAGGATAAGTCATATTCGATGAGATGGGTAAGCATACGGCATGACCTTGAACATCCGCGGCGACAATGTCGGGTGTTGACGGTCGAGATTTTTCTTCAATACTGCGAAGACCGCCGCGGCTAGCTTTGAAGAATAAGTTCTGCGTCAAGTTAGTCATTAAATTCGGGCAAGAGCTACTGGAGCGTCGTACAAGGGTGGCTTTTCGTCTGTCACCGAGGGGGTCGGTGGCGGAACGAGGCGTGGTGTCCTCTTCTGTGATATCATCTGGGATGGCTCCAGGCAATCGTAGCTGCGGTAGTGACAAATCATCCATGGGAAAGCCGCGTCTCTTCTTGAGAGCTTGCATGGAGCTTTCCGGGCAGTGTCGCTTGCTCGCACCACCACGGACAGTTCTCTCGGTCGGGGACGAGCATATCGGATCGGACATCAAGGCATCGCTGGCCAGGGACTCTGGAGATAGTGGTCGACGGTTGATTTCGGAGCTGTGGAGGTTTTCGAGAGGTAGACGCAGAGAGATGCCTCCTGGCTGCGAGGACCGGGGGGTGAAGAATCTGCCAAACCGCCTTGGTGTAACGGATGGGTTTCGACGCTCCTTGCCGCGTCGTGTACGGGAGGGCGAGAGGTAGGGACCGGCAGGCGAAGAACTCATGTTGGAGGCCGAAGCTACCGCCGAAGCGGGCGGGCTCGAAGGAATCGTCGAGTAGGTAGAAGGGCCATGGTGGAAATGCATGGTTGCCCGGGGAGGCGGGAGGCGAAGAGCAGGCNAAACGCGGCGGATGGAGGACGACGCGATGAGAAGTGTTGCAAGAATTATGAGATGCAGGAGTAGACAATCATGACAGGAAGCCAGACAGAGAGAAAAGGAAGACGAAAATCAATTCCGGGCTGCCAGGGACTAATATTGTCTCGTGCAAGGCAATAGTCTGAGGCTGGGAGGCACAGGCGTGGGGAAAACGCCAAAGGTCATTAACACGGTTCCGCGTCTCGTCGCGTACAGGGCAAGCTTGAGGTGGAGTTTTGGTGAGAAAGCGTACAAGGGCCGCCTGGACGGGCCGGTGGTGAAGAGTGGGGGCGTATCGACGGGTTGCGGTTGGGCGGCGGTGGCGAAAGGGCGAGAAATTAAATTCCAGCACTTTGTAGATGAGAAAAGGTTTGATATATGAAAAGGTGAAAGGGTAAAAGTTTTTCAACTGGAAAGCTGGTGGTTTGCGTCGAGGTGCATCTCGCATTGGATCCCTGTCTCTTGTACTCCAGGGCTTACAGCGACGCGTTGTGTGCTCGCGTGTCACCTACTACGTGGCTGTGAGGAGGGCAAGCAGACGAAGCAAGGAAGAATGCACCAGACAGGAAATGGACAGAAATGCGGAAAGAGATGACACAAGTACATGAATCTCAAATTTTCAACAATAAAAAAAGCAAAGTGCTGCGGAAGGCAGTTGGTGATGCTCTACGTCATTGCTTCGACCATCACCACCAGAAGATGGCTGAGCACAGCAACGAGAAAAGAAAAGAAAATAATAATCAAATTTTAATTAATTTCTCAGCACCTAGAAAACAACGGTCAAATTTTCTTTATTTTTTTATCGGCCGAAATCTCAAGACTGGCGAGGTACAGACTCCCACCCGCCATTAGACACAGTTAGAGCGGCTTAGAGCGCTTAACCTCCCTAACCACAATTCAGCCATGCTACGCCACACTCCACCGCCACACTTGACGCATCTCCAAGCAGCGTTCCAGCGACCAACCGATGCAATCTGTCACCTCGAATATCCATTTTAAACCCTGCAGCTGAATAGCTCCGTGTTACCATCCTGACCGCCCCTGATTCATATCACATTACCAGTATTATTATCATATTATTTAACTGCATCTGTGCTTCCTCACGACTTTCCACCCCTGGCTTCCCTGGCCGATCTCGCCCGCCTTGACCACAATCTGTCGTGGCGCCCCGATGGTGTCATTTTGAAGAGTCACGCACAATTGCGCTACAGCACCACCTTAACTTTTATTCTTTCCGCGATCCTACATTCCTACTCCAACCTCTGCAGGAAACACCGAAATCTTTCTTTCTGCATCTCCGATAACCTGAAATCTCATTACAGCCTTTACAATGTGCCGTTTCCTAGTATGCGACCGCTCACAGGCTTTGCGCCATGGACCCTCGGCTGACACTACCAGGTATACAAAGGCAGCGACGAGATTCTGCTCTCCAAGTTGATCCTCGATCCGACGCACTCGATCCTTAAGCAGTCTTTTGATTCGCGACTAAGACTGGTAATGCGCCCACACCACCACCCCCACGACGCCTAACTGACCACCAAACAGGACACGCGACGAGGCCAGAACAACGCTGATGGCTTTGGCATCGGCTTCTACACAGACCCCAAGCTCGGCTCAGCGCCTTGCCTCTTCACATCAACGACGCCTGCATGGAACTGCGCGAACCTCCAGCGAATCGCTTCGAAAACTGCCTCACGACTGATCTTTGCCCACGTGCGCGCCACGACCGAAGGCTCAACAAATGAAGACAACTGCCACCCTTTCACCCACGGCAGCCTGATGTGGATGCACAATGGTGGGCTTGGTGGCTGGAAGCATATCAAGCGCCGCCTGGGCAGTCAGCTGGCAGACAAGTGGTACCTCGGCGTCCAAGGTGGCACAGATAGCGAGTGGGCGTTTGCCCTGTTCCTCGATACTTTGGAACGTCTCGGCCACAACCCTAGTGCTTGCCCTCCCACCGGCTTCGGACCGATTGTGCTACGCAAAGCTGTCGAGCAAACTATTGCCAAGATTAACGAGCTCACCGACTCGATACCGAAAGAGATACTCGAAAGCGAGGACGTCGATACCCGCAGTCTGCTCAACTTTGCAGTCACAGACGGCCACAGCACCATCTGCACCAGATACATCAGCAGCGCCCGCGACGAGGCTGCTAGTTTGTACTACTCATCGGGGACACGGTGGGAGACCAGAACGGGCGCCGTCGACGACCGCCAGTACCACATGGAGCGCCAGGACAAGGGCGCCGATATTGTGCTGGTGGCCAGCGAGCCTTTGACGTTTGAGAGAGGTACGTCTATGACGTCGATGATCTCGAAAAAAAGCTCACAACAAGATACTAACCTGTACATTAGAGAACTGGGTCAACGTGCCTACCAACTCTATTTTGACGATCCACCGACAGACGGTGATGGTCCATCCGATTCTAGACAAGTATTACGACAGAGACCCTCATCATGTCCGCTCCAGTGCTTTTGTGCACACAAAGGGCCTTGTTTCCAACGAAAAGCCCCCAAGTGGTTCGCCCATCCCCAGCATGGACGTGCCTTCACCAGGACATTTTGAAAGCATCAAAAGCATTGGCCAGTCGTCATTGTCACGGAGCATCAGCCCGGACTTTGCGCGTGTGGCCCCGGCCCCAACAGGAGGCAGAACGCTCCTAACTACTCATAGAAGTAGACCGTCGTCATAGGATGTACCACGAAACGCCCATCACCAAAAGATACGCCAAGGAAATTAGTCGGCCAATGGCGATTAGCCTCTGTGCAATACAGAGTTTGACGGCGTGTTCATGAATCCAGACCGGCCTCGAGGCCGTCAGGCGTTGGTGCGTCGTGAGGAACGTTGTTAGGACGACTTGTACACCATTGTACCAAATGAGGGGAGCAAGTGATACGAAATCATGTAACCCCCATATAGCATAGCGAATTTTTCAGATTTTTAAACATTTTAATAGAGTAAATCAGTGCGCTCTTGACGCGAAGGAGAGATCAGCCTCACCAGGGAAACCGGAGAAAATAGACAGGCCAAACTCAGGGCCGAAGTGAGTGTACTGTCGTGGCGTACAATCGTCTTGGCGATGTGAGAAGCGAGTACATGAAAGTGACTTTGGCATTAGGGCAGGAACAACTGTTGTTGGTTTCCTCATGAACGTTCCACAACGACGATACTTTCGAAAAACAGGAATCGTCGCAGTGGGAAAAAAGATGGCGCAAGCCATGTACTGAATATTCATTTTTCCTTTCCCGCTCAGAGCAAACGCGGGGTTGGCCATTCTCTTGCGCATTCTGCAACAAAATATTATGCTTCAGTTTTACACTCACTGCAAGGCATTGTTTACCATTGTTGAGTCAAAATGGTTTGCTGCTTTGCCATTACGAAGTTTTCGGCGTGCAGCCACAGTCAAATGCACAAAATTGGCTGCACCCAAAACTGTGCCGATTTCTGCCACCCCCAGCAGACGCTGCTGGTCACCAAGTCTCGGTTCTCATGCAGCACCTGCATCCAGGCCGACCGCGGGCGCGACAGAGAACAACGCAAGCTGGCTTATGAAGAGGTCATGCGGGCAGTCGACGGCGAATTGGCCGGGATCGAAGACCACAACAAGAAGTTTCGCCTCCAGTACGAGATGCTGCACNGCCAGACGCGCTCGTCACGGCTGGCTCGCCGATCGGGCGCACAAGACCTTTGGCGTTCGCGGCGACGAAGCGCTGGATGCGGAGAGATGGACAACGGCGTACGCAGAGAACATCTGGAAGCTCAAGTACGGACCGTGCGAGGACTGGCAGGCGTTGAAAGACGACCTCCGCGACCTGAACGAACTCCGGCCTTGGGACCTGGAGGTGGTTGAAGAGTCCAAGTGGTATTCGGACTACGTCGACTCCTGTGATGAGGACACTATCGAAGAGACCACTGAGCAGCCAGAGACAACAAACGCGTCATCAAAAGTTGTCAAAAGAGCCGAGATTCGAGTACCAATCAATACATCGTGCCTGACGCCGTCAAGATCGGAAAGCCTTAGGCTGGAACAGTCCTTGGAAACTCGGCCAACAGCCGAGGGCACCCCATCGCCTCATTTACCGGCCTCAGAAGTATGGTCCGAACAGGATCTAAGAGGACAACAACAAACGATGCAGATCTCTTGGGAAAACACCGAGACTCTGGAAAACGCCTCCCAAGCCCGGCAGTTGATGCCACCACCCCCTTCACCGTCACCACACCGAAGACGCAAGATGCTTCTATCACCACCACTTTCATCGCGGGAAACACCGTCTTCTCCGATCACGACTCAGGAAAAGCCGAAAATGGAGTTACCATTGTCTCCATTAAGTCTATGAAGTCTTCACGGCATCTGGTTTTAGAATGTTTGTTCCACTTTACATTGTTACACTCGCTTGCAGTAGACCTTGCGATCGTTGGTCCGACGGGAAGCTGGCACTTTACAAGCTCAGCCAATACTCTCTTGGAATTTAAGCGTCTTGGCATCCGGCAGCACGATATCATGCATCCGGCTGTCTGCGGCTTTCACAGGGCTACGGAACTAAATCCGCGCTGCAAGGGCGATCAGACTGCTCTACAGGAACACATTCAGACTGCCGTGAGGGGTAGCTTGGGGGATACGCTAGGGAATCTGGCCCGAGGTCAATGGTTGGACAACACACACACACATACACACATCGTAAGGTCAGCGGATGGGTGTATGAACTGCCGATCATCGAACGTTGGGTTGCAGTGAGGAGAAGACAGCGGGAGGGCGGACCTCGGGTAACCCCAAGGAAGCAAAGGGACCTTTTGCTAGCGTGATGACTTGACTTCTCAACGATTGGAGATGGAAATTATTAATTGGATACTTTGATACCCAGGCGAAGTTTTTTGGCGTACTTTTTGGAAAAGTTGGGTTACAACGGTTTCCGGGCGTATTTATTAGTCGGTGAATGCGCGTTGGGATAGCCTCCTTTCAGGGACATTGGAAAATTCGAACGGAAATGGCAGTTTCAATACATGACAGGTTATGTAAACTTTAAAATTCCCCTACGGAATCAATACTACGTGAAGAGCGTGACCCTTGTAGGTGCGCGCGCAGCAGCAGGAGATACACCCTCCATCCATCACGATGGCCACGAGTCTGCGTGTGGGAGGAGGGGGTGTGTCGCAACGTCAGGCTAGTAAGGTGGGCTAATGGGCTGCCATTCATGATCACGGCTGCGAGTTGTGGGAGGAGGGGTGTGTCGCAACGCCAATGGTGAGCTAAGGCGTTTTGCTGATGGACCGCGGCCCAGACACCAGGACTCTCGGAGCGTTGTGTGTGTGTGCACGGGAGAGCAGCATCGCAGGCTCCGTTTTGGCTGCGACCAGCAGCAGTCTGTAGGAAGGGCCGGAAGGGTATTAGTAAAAGCCGTGTGTCCTGCTCTGGGCGCCGCTAATAAAGAATACCAAGAACTCGACAGCGCGACAGGTGCTGTTCCGGCTCTAGCACAACGACGATTGTGGGGAATGTTGGTACTGAAGCTGAGAACCGAGAGTTTGGTGACTACATCTCGGTTTGGTTGCCATATGGCTTCGTCCCACTGTATTAAACTCACTTCACTTGGCTACTTTGGGTCAGTTGCCAGTCTCGGGTCGGCGCCCGGCATCAGGCAGCATGCTTGGCCAGCTGGCGGCTCTACTGGATGGACTCTTGCTTGGGGGAAAAGAAAATAGAATATGGTGCCGCTGTGTACGTGGGCTGCATGATTTCTTGTTGAAAAGACCGAATACGTTTGCCAAATGGCACAGCCATCTTGTTCTGTACGCGCTGCACAGCCATCTCAAGGCCTACCCAAGGCGAGTCCACTTGAGAAGCCATCATCGAGTTTCCCCGTGGAGGCGCTGCCAGCCCCACTGAGTGCCGATGCGACAAGCCCCTGCAAAAGTGAGTCGTCTCAGGCGCTTAAATGGTGACAACTGCAGGAGCTTCTGCGGTTCTATCGTTATCTCGGAGCGGCATATAACTTCGTACGATGCAGTCGCGGCCACCGAATTTCGAGGGGCTGGGCCGGACTGTTCAGCATTGGGATGCGACTTGACTCCTTCACCTCAACTACTAAGGTAGCTCGTCTCGGGGGGCGCTTATGCACACCACAGTTTCCGAACACCGAACAATCAGGCCACATCTCGACACTGGACTCGCAATCAATCACAATAGCGCTGCCAACATCCCGTAGTTGTCTCATGTGGGTAGGTGTCGCCCCATCGTGAGTCTGTTCCGGAAAGCTCGCTGACTTTGGTGGCCAGCTTGCCGGCCCATGATGATGCATGTACCCGCTCCAAGGTTTACTCGTAACATCAATGGCCCCTCAGCTAGCTTGATGGGTAAAATTGGTTAGAACTGTATTATTACTATATTCAACGTTGGTATATCATTTACATATCTAACCGCTTGTGATATTCCCAGACCGTTGGGCCCATCTTCCCTGTCCTGATGTATATATCCCATTCATTGGGATCATACTTCGGTGCATCTTCATACTCCATTCCGTTCATGAATGTCCGCCAAACATCAAACCACTTTTTTCTCTCAAAAATTACGACAGCCCCTGTTGTACGGCCGTGAACAATCTCGTGGAGGAGCTCATACCAGAATCCGCCTCGGTTACGGGAATATTCGATCATCAAGTGCGGGATGAAAGCTGGCCCGACTTCCAGCAAGTCCCAGTATTCCTCGTCGGAGCAGCACACGCTGCTGCTGCTCCTAGCACGATTCCGTTCGCAGTAGGCTTTCCACATCTTGACACGGTCTTCGTAGACCTTGTTAGGCTGGAAGCTAAGCTCAACAATCTGGCTGCTGTATCGTTGTAGAGCCTCTTTGGAAGTGAGATTATCATCGGATACGCCGCCGTACTTGGGGTCGTTCACCAGAGCGTTGACCGAGCTGGGTTAGTGATTGCGGTCTAAGCCGAAATGTGAACAAGAGACTTACACAGAAATGATCCGCACAAATGGCTATCGATGTCTGTTGCGAGCTTGTAGACCAAAAATGCGATAATTTTTGGACCCTGTTTCTTCAGAGTCTCGAATTCGTCCGCTTGCTTACAATCACCAGGGCTACCAGAGGAGAGTTAGTTTGCAGGCTTAATTCGAGGTAAGGCGGCAAATATACCTCGCCGATGATGGCAGAGAACTGAAAACAGTTTGAAATGCTGTCCACTTAGTTTCAAAGTCTGCCACAGCCTCGGGGGATACTCCTTGAACAGCGTGATAAACATGCTCAGCAGCCTCGATCGCTGCCGCGTTTGGCGGGGCGACTTGGTCGTCTGTTTCGCTCATTTTCACCGTCTGGAGTCCCTGAAAGCGTAGAGAATATTGAGTAGATGATTTAATGGAGAGAAAATGATGTAGAGATGAAGGCGGTACAGTACGGATGAAAGCAAGTCAGTGATGGAGATGCGTACAGTCCAAGTTGGTTGTCCAAAGCGGAGCCCTGCTGCTAGCATTCGCATGGGCTTGTGATGCACCGTCAGGTGCCTCCCACGCTGCCTGGGCGCCTACAGACATAGTCAAGGAGCCCATGCGTTACAACCATGCAGCGCAGGACCAAGGGTTAACGCGGACCCAAAATCGGTACTGTCACAGGTCACAGCAGCAGTAGGAGGCGAGTATGCATTGCCAAAATCAGCAATTGTCTTCTCAAAATCCTGGCGGCTGCAGCTCGCGACTCAGATGCCGTCGACGTTTCGAGTGAATAGCAATGCCCCTTGTTTGGAGTGGTATTCAAGCATGGCTTGGAATGTACGCGCCCAGCTGCCTGGGCGGTGGAATTGAGTCTTGGTTGCGCCCGTCTTTCGAGCTCTAGGCGCCAGCCTTGTCGTGCCACAACCGATCACGCTGGGCCTGGCCCTTTAGCACTTTTCAAGGATATAACCACCAATACCAAGGCCTCAAAGGTTTCAGTTTGCCGCCGCGTCGCAGAACTAGCTCGGGCCATATAGCTCGCGTCCCCAACCATCCTGTACGTTAGTCGATACGCATGTTTCGCGCTCAACTCCCATACTATCACTAGCATCCAAATATTTCCGTCTAGCTCATCATCTGGGAATTACAATGGGCTTGCTTGATGATCCTGAAGGCTCGCCGTCGTGTTCGAGTGCTAGACAAATGGTGGTGCCTGGAGGCCAAGGACAGTATGCGCAGGTGCTCCAGATGAACGCCATTGACCCAATTCCGCCACCGAGTCAAGCTGCCCAAGCTTCGGCAATCGATCGTTACAAGGAGCTCCAACGTGCTTCCCCAGAGTTGGTTGCCAACTTCGAGAGCTACTTTTCTGCTTGGCAGAGGTCCTGATCTGATTCTGCGAATTTCTCATCAGCGTGAGCATATCAACTTATTATGGTGTATATCTAAGAAGGTGGACTTAGATGGCGCTAACTTCCTGCAAAAAGTGCGAGGGATCGCTGCGATAGGCCGGAGTTCCACACGCTGGTGAAGATGGGCACAGCGATTCTCCCACTTGTTATCGGCATGCTCCTTGACGGCGACAATTTTACTGCCGTATATCTATGTAAGCTTATTGATGTCCGCTGGTCAATCATTCATGTGACTAACTATCATTATCCGACCCTAGACAACGCTCTTGAAGACGATGTACGATATCTCATTGATCCCGGTGATAGCCTGAACTGCTTGGTTTACAGCGTCAGCAAAGTCTGATTATTGACGTTAACATGGATCGAAAATGGTAAGCGGGGACGTACATGCCCGAGGCCTAAGGGTAGCCTCTCACGCGCGCATTCAATACGAGCATGAGAATGTCGCTGAATTTCGCAGCTGTAGGATGATTCAACATCGTTCTAGGTGAAGCCTGTCGTTGTTGTAGCTCTTATTGTGGTCATCAGCTCTGTCTCCGCTATTGTTCTTATTTAACACTTGCTCTTACTTTTACAATTGCTGTTATTTTTACAATTGCTGTTATTTTTACAGTTGCTCTTATTTTTACAATTGCTCGTATTTTTACAGTTGCTCTTATTTTTACAGTTGCTCTTATTTTTACAATTAACCCTATTTCTAATGTTTCTCCTAGTTCTACCGTTGCTCCTACTTCTACTGCTACTCTTATTTTTGCTGTCACTCTTATACTAGTGCTCCTATTATCGTTATCGTCGTTACTGCTCTCCTTGTTCTAGATATTATTATTTCCCTAGTTTCCTGTAATCTGGCCATGAGCATTAGTCTTGAGACTGTGGGCATAGTTGCGTCGCGCTGCGAGCTGTCGGGTACCATCAGTCCGTGCTACCAGACACGCTACGGTAGGTCTTTGGCTAATAGAATGTTTTGTCGAGATTCTTATTCTCATTCATACTTACTTATTTATCCTTATTTTCCTCATTCTACCTATTCTTCTTATTCTTCACATTTATGGTTTTCCGTGTCCAGCTCGGGCATTTCGTACTGGGAATCTACGCAGGCTTTCGTCGAGCTCCTCAGCCAAGGGGTGTTAAGCATAAGAGACAGCGCATGGCGTCATCTGATGTAAATTAATAGCTGTCTCAAATTAAGACACGTTTTCCCGGATATTACAATGTTTTAGCCTTTTCCAGCACAATGCTCCGGCGAGGCGTGGCGTATAAGTTTCATGCTATAGGGAGGGAACGGGGGGCGTGGTACCTGGCTGTAAGGCGGCAGGCAGGGAAAATAGGCTAAGTTAAAGCGCAGGCCAGCGTCGTGGCTTTGCACTTTTGACAGTATCTCTCGTACAGGTACGGCCTCAGGGGGGCGTGTAAGACACAATTCCTACATAGAGGGCAATGAATCGAAAATGAATGGAATACCTGATGATAGGGCTGTTTGAGGTTTGGGCTTGACGCTGGGGCCTGGCTGGACTGACTCGCGAGCATCGTCCACATTGGGTCGTGACGGAGCACTCGCTACGACTAGTCTCACACTGCCGGGAAGCGGCAATGGATCCAACAAAAGGTCCGCCCGAGCAGCCGGGTCCAAATCTGGAGAGCGGGCACAAGGCATGGCGAATGGACGAGATAAAACGTGGGATAAGAGGTTCGTGGAGCGTATAGATAGGGAGAAACCGGGATGCGAAAACAACTGAAGCGCCTACTGAGTATATCTGATATTGGTACTTTTGGAATTTGGGCGCTCCTGCGGAGTGATGAGAATTGATTACATGTAAACAGAGGGCTTTTTACGCCCGTCTCGCAGATAACTAGACCGGAACCCGACCGAAGAATGAGAAGGCGCGGGCGACCGAATCGTGCGCGGTGGCGGCGGGTTGAAATTTCGGAATGCGGCTGAGTCGCACCCGGCAAATATCTTCAACGGGGAATGACCTGGTTTGTTTGCCGGCCATGAGACTTTGTCAAAATGGCCGGAATCATCCGCAATAAATGATGAGCAGGCAGCACGAAAGCGAGAGAAGCGCGCGCCCTTGCAAATAAAAGCGGTTATTAGGTTATTACGGGAATGAAAAGCTTATGCGACGGGACGGCATTTGCTTTTTTTCTTCTTTCGCTGGGGGCGTGTGCACACAGAATTACGAGAAACGGTGATTAAAAAAACGGAATCGGGGATTATGCGAAATGCGCAGCCCGGTAGCGAGAATTAGACCAAATTGTTCACTCAACCAAGTCAAGTCACTTTGTATCGCAAGGGCGCCAGCCGTCTGTAGTGGAGAGCAGAGGGCGAAGTCCTCGTGCCGGGCTGCGAACAAAAGGTCCTTTGAATTACATGCATACCCCGGTCCGGTAGTTATCAGCACCAGCGCAAGGCGCTGGGGTGGATTAGACCAGAATGCAGTAGCTTCCCCGGGGGGCGCAAGATCTCTCTCACGGAAGGGAGGGGGGTTGGCGGTGACGGTGGTGCTGGGGAAAAAAGAGAGTTCGTAGTGGTGGTGGCGTGTGTATCGGA
Source organism: Lecanicillium saksenae (assembly GCA_027627215.1). NCBI lineage: Eukaryota > Fungi > Ascomycota > Sordariomycetes > Hypocreales > Cordycipitaceae > Corniculantispora > Corniculantispora saksenae. The sequence goes on along the minus strand of JANAKD010000346.1, from coordinate 9,442 downwards.
GAGGAGAGCCCACACGCCTAGGATGATGCATCTCGTTCAAGGTACGTATCGGGAGGGGTTTCCTCTCGGTGTAAGAAAGCGAGGATGGATCGTCGAGGAATCAATGTGACGGATTGCGCAATTCGCTTCATTATACGAGATGGGATTCAAACGCCGCACAATGTGGGCTTTTTTTTAACGGAAGAGGAAGAATAAAAGTGGCATGTGATTGTGAGAATGCGTAGGCAAGCGTCGCGAGGAACCTGCATCGGACGAGGCTTGAGACAATCCGGGCGGCGCATGGCATGAATAATAAGAGCAGAGTCGCTATAGTCGAACGGCCGGCGCGGGACGGGGAAATCTTCTAGAATGAGAAATGCACAATGCAAGCAGTTTTGCGGCGTACGGACCCGATGGGCGAAGAAAGGGGGTGCGCGGCGTAGAACTGCGGTTCGTCCGTCTCACTGAGACAATGATGGTCTTCTGCATCGGAAGGGTCGCAGTTTGTCTCGGGCGCCGAGCGAACAGACGACAGCAAAAGACTGCAGAATTCGGAGACAGGAGGAGGGCCCTCCATCATCTTCGATGCAAAGCTGTAAGGACACGCAATGTGTGGTGTGTTCTCGTGCATTGGCGAGTAGTATTATGGGCACACGTCTCATGCAGGCGATATTCTACTGCGTGCTCCCTCGCTCTCTCTCTGGCAGTGCCTGGTCTTTTCTGTAGAGGCACGCCCTGCTACGAACCTGGTCGAAATCTGTACATGGGCAGGGGGGAAGGGGGTGCATGTTACGGCGATTTGGTGTCGTCCCATCCCCCCTTTCGTGGCTGGGGTTCAAATCGACCAAGGCTCTCTTCAATCTTCTCCGGTTTCTTTCGTGGTCTCTTACCGCAGGGCTGTCGAGCGATATAGCTTCCATTATAGAGCCAAATTGGCACGTTTTGCAGCAGAGACGGATGGATAGCTGAAAGCCGATAAGGCAAATGTGACAATCACCACTGTTACCCGTGCTGCTTTCTCAGCAACTGGTCAAACCGCGAACCCGTTCTGCCGCTGCCAACCCTTTCTTTTTTGTTGTATTTTGCGTTGCCAAATTGCCCACAAATCTCCACCGCGTAGGCCTCTTCGCGAACAACCTCGGGCTGGCTGCGTTCTCATACGCCCAGGAGCGAACGATGATCTACACAAGCCAACGAAGAGCCACCACTCCCAAGGCTCTAATCTAGTCCTAACCCAGCCCCAAGAGGAACAAGAGCGAGGGAGAAAGGGACCCATGGTGTGGCCCCACCGCGATAGCACCAATACAACCCCATAGCTGCTCGATTCTCGTTACCTAATGATTTTGGGTGACCTTGTCGCTTCAGCCTCAGCATTTTCCCGTCAACAGCCTGCTTTACTGGGTAAAAATGGAGTTTCTTTTTTCTTCTGCTTGTTCAACTGTTTTGAAGTGGGCAAGGGCGTGCTATCTGCAAGAGGAAACAGTTGCCCACTTTGTCACGCGAGTAGATAATGCACAGGCCGGCAAACCTTGGGTAGAAACCTGTTTTAAGCATGAAAATTGATTGAGGATTTGGAGAAGGCATGTGGCTGTGCCGGCTTTTGGGCCGCGTCTCTCTCTACTGGCGCCCCCCTTTTTTATTCCAGTGTCATTCCCGGTGGGCGAGCACACCAGCGCACACGCAATAATACGCAAAACGTGACATCGCCGTGGTAGAAATGAAATGAAGCGACCGGCTGGCCCTGCACAAAGGCTAATTAATAGACATTTGACAGCATTGCCCATGTCCATGGTTATTCCCCAACACTTCCATTGGTCGTTCCGTATGCATGTTCCAGGGCGTGTATATATGGTCCGGAAACTACTCAGAACAGTATAGAACCTGGTGTAGAGAAAAAAAAAACTCGAACCGGAGCGGGGACAAGGCGCAATCAGAACCACAGTCAAAAAAAACTATTCAGCCGATATCTTGGGTGAGGGTCTGGCGGCGTTGCGCCAGCGTCTTACATGGCGTATTTTGGTGCCTTTCTCTCTTGGTCGTTGCTGACAATGGCGTATGCGCTGCTTGGCTGGTCTGTGAGATGCCGGAACCCGCCTGTCAAGAGGAGAATTGGGCAATTGTTCTCGGATTGCCCGTCTCAAGATCCCTTCCAACGGGCTCCGCAAAAATGGATCAATAATTGAGTTCTCACCCCGAAATTATATTGCTCTCTTATTTGGATATAATCTCTGATGAGAAAAAAGATGGCGCGTGACATGCCTGTAAAAATAATACGGCCCATGGGTGGCTTTTCCGCACGACTCAAGTTTAATGAGTGATGAAGCTAGTTGCTGACCCGGCCAGAGTATGATCCCCGGCTGTGAGGGCCTTGCCTGCCGGTGTGCCAAGGAGTGGCGCTATTTTGCCAATGACGTCTGTATCTGTGCTTTTTGCTCTTGTTTCCTCGAATCGCCGTTCATACGGTAAAATCGCATTTCTGGGTGCGATGCCTTCACCCCATGCATTTTGTGTACGCGTTTGTGATCGTCGCAGTTTAGGCTGTCGAAAAGCTGACAGGTTGATCCGGACCATTGCGGGATCTTCAGGACACAACGTTGCACCCGTCTGTTGTGCAAAAAAGGGGACCAAGTGGCAGTAATCTACGCTTGTCCATCGTTTTCTCTGTTGATCCCGTATGTACCACCACGCACGCAAGCAAAGGGGGCGGGCCGAGACACACAATCGTAGTCAGGCCAGGCCAAGGGCGCGTTGGTGAGCTTATCCAGCTTCCCCGTGGACGCTACCCATCACCGGGGGTGTGGGCGTCCAAACCAGCAAACGAAGACTGACTTGCAATAAGGGTCTTATCCGCGGGGACCACCCGAGTCTCTAGTAAACACGGTGAGTGAGAGAGAGAAGGGGGAGAAAGCAGCAGCGGTCAACAACGCTATCAAGTCAGAACCCAAACCAAAAGGAGAGAGGCGATGGCATCTCGCCTATACCGGACGAGCGAGAGGAGGCAAGGAACCCTTGCTCCGAGAGGGCCTTTTGTAGAGTCGCAACGGGCGCGTCTCACAGTTCTACCGGCCTCGCGTGCAGTTGCCCTGAGACATTCTGCAACTCTGGCACACGCATACCGACAAACTGACATACAAGGGCCTTGTCTTTTTTTCTTTCATTGTTACTCGGTACGCATGTCTCTCAGCCCTTGGGTACTTTTTTTTCATTCGCTTGCCGGGGATGGGGCGGCGGCGGCGGCGGCGGCGGCGCACCGGTCTACATTGAGACAGGACTTGGCAAGATGCCGTGAGCACGCAATCGCCTCGAGTTACCCTCACGCCGTCTCACTCGCTGGTAGCCAAGTCCGTTGAGAGCTGCCAGAAGTGGATATCCTAGCTTTTGAACTACTGCGCACACCTTTCGTCGCTGCCTTGCGACCTCTTAACCCTCAATAGTATACTCTGCCTTGCTTCTCTCAACTCGTTCTTCCCTTGCGGACAGGAGTCGACCTGTATTATCCCAGCTTGCTCACCTGAACTCGCCACATATAGTAATGACGGAGTAATCCGTACTGTATCCACGTCCGTTCCTTCTCCGCACTGGGCCAAATCTTGCTTCTGCCTTCTTTTCCTTCCTTATTTCTTCCCCACAGAGGGAAAAAGGGCCTAGGCAAGGAACCAGGAACCCTTGCTCGTTCTTTCAGTCACCCCTCTGACTGCCTCTAGGCCGCTTGTGGTATTAGTGCCGGTCTTCTCCAACGCTAGCCATTTTGCATTTAGTCTCATTCATATCTGTACACCCTCCCTGGCCTGGCTCCCTCAGATCCTCGGTCACTGCTCCAGGGACTTTTGGAGAAGCACGAAAAGGCGGGGTTCCTGACCCGAAGCCCAGTCGCCATCTGGGTGGCCAATCATGAACGATGCGATTGTTGCCTGCTGGTCAGTCCTTTGCCCCCATCCCCCCCCTTGCCCCCGAGCACCTCTTCCCAGTGTGCCACGGTTTGACGGGTACGCTAGACCATACGAACCTGCGCGTCACACCACAGTGGCAGTGCCTTTGCGTACAAGGGGAAACGCCACTGGAAAATCCCCTGAAAGCCACTCTGAGATCTATTGGCCGCACGGCTCGAAACTCTGATGTTCCTCCCTATGGCGGGAGCGGCTTGCGATCAGGCTGGGCTAGGCGATGAAAAAGGAAAACAACGCCATGTATCCCACAGAGTTTGGCCAAGTTTCGGCGTGTCGAGCCTTTTTTCTTTTCGGCGACTTGGTCATTTGACGAAATGATGCACAAACATGTCGATATTCTCCTGTTGCGGCTGAAAAGGGTTGTGCTGCAAGAGGCACTAGAGGCTCTGCTGCGACGGTCGCTATTGTTCCCCCGCCGCCACCAAAATGCAAGATCAGATGGCCAAATACTACTACACCACAGGTTACGACAGCGACTTCAACTCTGTTTCCCGACTTACACGGGCGAATTGCCAATTCCGTAGGAAACGGTTTTCGTTGCTTAATTTAGAAGCTTCCATTTTTTCTCGCTTGGGGGAACTACTTTCTAATAACGGAAAACGTTATTACCACAGAAACCACTTCTTGTCAGTACCAAAATAGCATTACCAACACGTAATGGCAAGTCTTGGGGGGCGTTTGGCTCGGGGTGAGGCACCGCCCCGACGCAAGCTCCATTGGCGTTACCCAACCAGCAGCACCCGACACGCCCCCAACAGTCAACAAAGACAAAGTGTCGGCTGTGTCTTTGATGAGAACCACATCCCGCATTCCAGCACCAGCCAAAATAGAAACACCTCACGTGGGAGAACTATCCATTGTTTTCCTCTTGGTTTTGCGTGTTGGAGAAAGCGATCGCCAGTGCCTGGCATGAGGGGGAAAAATAGGAAACCGTTTGATTTACGGATTGGCAAGATATGGGCAAAAACGATTTTCCCGATTTCTGCCCGTCGCTGATTGTCTCTGCAATGTAAATCTCCCGCGGGTCAGCAGGTTCTTAGCAGCAAAGTGATCGCCAGCAGAGCTGTGCGCTGGTGTGCCAGCTGCCCCCAGCGCACATCACTTTCTCACGGGCCGCACTTTGTCACCTCGCGCCTTGGAAACGGCTTGGCTCCCAGCTGAGTGCAACGTGCAACGGGCCAGCAGCGAAGATCAGGGAAGTGGTCAGGGAGAGAGAGTGTGTGTGAGAGAGATAGAGGAAGGCTACAGCGATCGACACGCAATGGCTAGCTTTGGGCATCGGTGCCGCAAATTCAAAAGTCTAGAGGCAAAAAGCTGATTAGTTTTTCGCGTGCAGCGACAAAGTGCTGGTCCTCGAAAAAAAANCAAGATTACTACGTAGAATCATGTCCGTCGCAAAACCCATCAAGCTCAAGACAGATGCAACGTAAACCTTCAGATGAGTGGATTCCCGAACTTTTTGGAAACTATTATCGGTCGGCAATGTGTTTTATTCCTGGTATTTTTTCTCTAAACACACCCTATTGGTGATATCGCTCACATAATGACTTTTTTCCGTTGCTTGTACGCGCCGGTGGCTGTACTAGCAAGTTGGTGATGCTACACCGATGGGAGGGAAGCTTTGGCGGTGCCTTGCATCCAGCGTCATGCCCTCTTCCAACCCGTTAGGGCAGATATTCCGCCAATCAGGCAGACCTGACTTGCTGTACGCGCCATTTGGGCACGCCATTTTACAGTTTCGGGGCCTTTTCCTACAAGCGTTAACCAGACAGTTGCGCACCCGCACTACCGAAAGTTTATGAGTCGCAGCGCTAAATGACACAAGACGTTCACTAATTACGACGGGAGGGCGGGGGGTTTTTTTTTTTTACTGCCTTGCCATTGCTCGCTGCCACCACCAAGTTCTTGACTCAGCCGTGTAGTCAGCTGGTGTTGGGCTCGTGTACCATTGTCAGGCTTTTCGCGACCAACGCGAGCGAAAAGAAGAGGAGAGATAGATGTTAGCGCCGGAGTCTGGAGCCCTTTTCTTATTGTGCCCCCCCCAGAAAAGCACTTATTGAACGAGACGGCAGTTTCTTCAACGCCCCCCCTCCCCCCTCCCTCCCCTCTCCCCCGCACGGCGCGTTTTCCTAAAGCAATCAGCCTGCAGTTCGTCTGTCTGCCCACCAGACTGGACGCACCACAACCACTCCCACTGCAGTTCGGAGAGGGGCAGCAGTCGTAGTGTGCAGCTTCAGTTTAGTGCCTGCAGAAAGAGAGCGGGGGTGTGAGCGTAATGCTACGGGAAAATGGAGGGGCGGGTTTAGCCTGCAGAGCAGTTTTCTTGATGCGGAGTTCATATTTGCTTTTTGGGTTATTTAACCATTGTTCCTGCAAAGGCCCGCGTGCGAGACAATGCGGGATGGATGATGTACGATGCAGAAGAGGGCAGGCGCTTGACCAGATTCGTCGACTCCGGGGAAGTGAGGACATTGTATGAGTCAACGGGACAGGTACGACAGTGAATGTCGAGCCATGTAGATGTCCGCGGAAGCGGGCGTAGAGGTTCTCACGCGAGTCGGTGCATGATGTGAACTCTTCTTTTGGTTGCTTTTCAGCTTTCAGCTGTCAGGTGAAGAGGAACGTTTTTTCCCCTCTTGGGACAATACGAAGAGTTGTATGCGCCAGCGCGAACAGACAAGAGCGGTGGGCAGACGGACGGGCGCAGGCGAGAAGCTAACGGCACAAGCAATCACAAGCAGAGGGGGGGGGGGGGGGGGGGGGAAGTGGGATTATTGCCTGATCTTTATCTCGATAGGCGGGCATCCCAAGGCTCGGATTCTGCCCACACGGACTGTTGAACCATGCCCTATGACGCGTTCCTGTCTGCTGTCTATTGTCTACTGCGACCCGACATGTCGCGTCGGGACATTTTAAGGCATTGCATATACGGACGATCAAATGTACGTTTAAATTTCGCAGGGACAAAAATCTATACGACGGGAAATATTGGCTATAATTCCCAACAAGCACAAACACCCTGTCTTTCTTGGTAAGCATAAAAGGAACTTGCAAAAAAGTGGCGCATGACCGTGGCTTGAGCAGTGTGTTGTCTGGCGATCGACACCAGGAAGCATACCGCTTCGACATCGAAAGTGAATCGTTGCGCGTTTTTTGTCTCTTCCGCAATAATTCGTCCATCTTCTCGACTGCTGTTCTGTGGTCATGTGGCCAGACGCTGGCCGAGGCCCCCCCCCCAAACTAGCAGCACCAGGAGCTACTCCGCATGAAAAACAACCTATAGACAACTGCATAGTATATGCCCTTACAAGTCGCAGAGCGCCGGCGCCGGCCTTTAGCTGCATTAGAAAACGTGGATGCTGGTCCTTGGGGATGAGGGGGTGTGTGGTCTGTGTGTGTGGCGCGACAGGAAAGGGAACTGCATCACTGCATCGGACTAAATGAGAGCCCTGTGCCACGCAACGCACACAGCACAATGAGCGAGCCACTCGTATTATTATGCAACCACACCTTTTTCTTCCCTTTTTGCACGATCCTTTTATGCACAAGACGTCGTACTTTGGATGGTGGCTAGTTAATCTGCAGACAAAAGCCATGGGCATTTGGAGAGATTCAGCGCGAGGAGAAGCTTTCTTTTTTAGCTTTGCATGATAAATAGATAATGCGACGCTGCCCTTTTTTTGCTTTTTTTACTCATTCTGCGCTGGCAGCAAAGCAAGGCACAGGAGCCAAATAGGCAAGAGATCGGGGAGGTTGATCGACGAACAGCCCTCCCTCCCTCCCATACTTTTTTTATGCAGTGTGTATGAGAAGCGCATATGTGCAATGCGTTGGAGTAGTTGGCCGAACGTCAACGTCAGTCTCGTCCCGATAAAAACTCAACAGACCTCGGCATTACCATGGTTTGTTCTAGAATGTCTCTCTTCTCGCCTTTCTTGCTGTAAACTCTATTAATATGACAAATTTACCTCATAGCGCTCCTCCTCCTCCTCCAAGCTTCGCTAGGGCTGAAGGAGCTAAAAGCCAGAGCGCCTAGTTACCTAAACAAAAGAGCCAGGCTTTTTGGTGTTAGCTTCACACTAGAGGGCCAAGCTACGGCTACCATATCCTTTTCCAGTCTTTTGTTGATCTTAGTAGTGCGCGTTTGATATTAATTATAATTTCTTTTCTCTTTTAAATGTCACTTTGATTTTATTTTTTTTGCCATCTTGCCTATTCCAAGAGTCTTATTCCCTGTACCCTTTTGTTGCTGTTGTCGAATCCACCAGCAATGGCGGGCATCGCTGCAACGTATCACACAAAGAACACGAAAACCGGTTGCCTATCTTTCTTGTAAACCCTGGCACCAACATGGGGATATCGGCGATATTGCCTACACACCACCACCACCACCGCTAGGCAAACTCTACATTTTGTACCTGAAATCTCCCTCTCGCTCTTTTCCTCCCCTGCCCGACTGGTAGAACCCAAAAAAAAATATCCGTCGGGCCTTGTCACACGACCAATAAATAATTTTTCATCCTACGCCGGTCGACATCTCGTAGATAAGGAATGTGTGTGCTTGGACTCTCCTCCATCAACACGTCGCGAACTTATCATAACAGAACCCGTTAAACTAATACAGACTCTGCGCCATTTTTCGCTTCTCGTTAAAAATTTCAGGGAGCTATTGACCAACTTGAAATCATGCCATGGCTTTTTTTATTATCATTATTTTGCCGTAAATGCCGGAGACGACATCGTGGCGTTGGAACCATCTCCGTGTAGGTGTGTGTGTTAACCCGCCCAGCCATTGCGGCCAATGCAGCGTTATGACTTGCATGCAAAGAACCCCCCTCCTCCACCTTTGGCCCCCCCTCCCATCATCTGCCAAGCCTTTCGACCTTTTCAACTGGCGACATGCTTTTTGCTCCCTTCTTCAGATCCAATCATTCCTGTTCGCTTAAACTCTCGCCTTCATTGGAGGCATTTTATGCCAGGGTGACATTCCAGGTGGTGTGGCCGCTCAGATACCTCGCCAGCGTCCGACAAACTGATCGGTCACGTCATCGTATTTCACTCAAAGTAGACACATGATATAGTTTTCAAGAATGATATTGTAATTATATGTACGATTCGTCATTTTACCAGACGACAGTTCCTTTGCGCCGTGATGCCCCAGTAAGCAAACCCTCACATACTCCGTACATGATAAGCCCTTGGAAATCTCCCCAACTCCGCCGGTGGTTCCGGTAAAAATACATCCATCTTCCCAGTGCCCTTTTTTTGCTTTTCATCCCTGACCAAAGAATGCTTGAGATTGTAGAAACAAGAAGAGAGATAAAAAAAAAAGGCGTCATAAAAAGCTCGCAAGTACATAGACAACATAAACACGAAATGCTCAACTGAAATCAAAACATGATCCATTCGACCCCGACTCCTGGGCCGCCAAAGCACTTGGACCAGTTGAATGGGCCGCGCGCTCCACCCATCTTGGGCTGGCCGTCATACAGGCTCAGCTCGCTGCCGTTGCGGAA
>JANAKD010000345.1:0-22147 GCA_027627215.1 Lecanicillium saksenae | reverse complement strand
AAGAAGGTCACCACCGCGTACGCCAACAGCCTTAGTGCCAGCCAGAAGCGCATGTTTGACGGCACCAAGCGCGGCTTCCCCGACGTGTCGCTTCTGGCCGTCAATTACGAGGTCGTGGTTAACGGCAGGATCGGTACCTACCTCGGCACCTCAGCTTCAAGCCCGGTCCTCGCCGGCATGGTCAGCCTGCTCAATGACTATCTCGAGGCCAACGGAAAGGCCAGACTCGGCTTCATCAACCCTCTCCTCTACTCTGGCAAGGTCGACGCCGCCATCAATGACATCACATCGGGCAAGAACTATGGCTGCAACACGAACGGCTTCTCCGCCACCAGGGGTTGGGACGCCGCGTCTGGTCTTGGCTCCATCAACTTTGCCAAGTTCCGCGCCGCGCTCTAGACTCACTCCGCTGCGCAAAGAAAACTATACATGTATATAACGAAAAAAAAAGTACATAAATAGGTTAACTGAAAAAGTATTACAGATTGAACTATATAAAAATTTATACGACTTCGCTGAAGTCATACGCCCACTTCCGAAATGTATAGCGTGGCTGTGACGTTGCCCAACTCCAGTACGGTTGACGAGGCCACAACTTGCATCGGCCAAAAACATCACCCACTGCATCAGATCTGCATATCAATCACCCAACGATGCAATGCAATGAAAATCAAGTAAACTATCGCACTTATAAATACTAATTGGTCTTTTTAGAATCTATTCTAGCACGTCTCCATACCCCAACCCGTCCGAGCTCGAATGCCGTCCAGGTGAAAAACATGAGTAGGCCAAAAAGGTTAGTGAGCGCAAAGATATCAAGTTCAGCCTCCGCAATCGCAGAATCGGTATCTGGTAGATTGTTAAAGAAACCATGAACCTTTTCCTTTGGGAAAAATGTCAAGATCCAACCGAAAGCATAAAAGACGATGACGCCGACGCGTTCCAGGCTGATAGTATACGCGATCATGGTGTGAAGCACGGCCCACTTCCTGTGGCTGAGAAAATCTTTCTTTCGCGCTGTAACCGCCGTTTTATACATGGTCACGAAGTACCAGGGCGTAATGAGAAGAATGGTGAGCGCAAATGTAGGCCAGCCGACCACAGCCCAGCCATTGATGGTGTGCAAGTGAAAGAGGTTTGGGTGCGTGTGTGCATGGTTTGCCGAGATGAACCAAGTCCCTGTCAAGCCAAGAATCAGAGAGCCTGACAAAATGGCATACCCCGACGATCGATGCAAAGCAGGCCACTTTTTACGCAGCCAGTCGACGTGCTGCAGCGGCATCATGACACTCCATATCAGGGCCGGTAGAGCGTGCAGGCCTTGATATATTAGCGCGGGAGAAGTTCTTCGACGGAAAGTGAGGAAATGCTCGCCAGTCTGTGGTGCGACTCGATTAGCGGTGTGCCGAGAGAATTCGAGTGTAGCACAACTCACCTCCATCCGCGTCGTTGTGAACACGGGTACGGTTGTGTCTTTCAACGGAGCGCCCGGCACCCCAGTAAACGCAAATGTGGCAAACGCGACCATGACCACAGAGAGAGGAACAATGATCCACTGTGAGGTGTGAATGGGCTGCTTCCTCGTCATAGTGGGCATTGCAGTTACGCAAGAAAACGAGGCAGAATTTTTTTCAACGCTCGAGTTGGGGCATATGAAAGCATAGAACCGTAGATGACATTAAATAGCCTCCGTTGCGGGGCGAACAATTGTGAAGAATGAGCCGCCCCTGGGCCGACCAGGCGGAAGTGATCGAGTGATCAACCAGAGTGGGTTGACTCCGTTTGGATCAGTCAATCCCCGCACCATGGCTTTTCCTCTAATGTTCGTGAGAAAACGCTCTATGGTTACAATGTTAGACAACAGGCAAAAAAGATTTAGAACAAGTTAACTGGTCCTACAAAAAAGCACTGCAAGGGAAGCGGCAACAGTTTGCAGATGTACAAAGGAGCTTCATTTTCCTCATCGCGACCACAGCTCATGTGTACGTCTCGGCGTTTCTGGCTATCTCTTTTCACTAGCGCTAACGAGCCTCGCTCTGGCTTTGGGATCGTGCGAAGCGGGCAAGCCATTCTCAATTTTTCGCTTGACGGATAGAATCATTTTCATCCTGGTGTTCATCGCATTGCTAGGTTGAAGCCAGAGTCTGATTATAATTGATATGATTAAATTGAATTCGACACCGTCGGTGGTATTGTACCTGTTTCCCCGAAGAGCAGAACCAAATAACCCAATCACACAAGAAACAAGACGGGAAATTCCCACCAACGCAACGAACTTCAGCGGCACCTACGGTTTCAAAATTACATCCGTCTTACTGACACTATGAGCCGCTATATGAGTGGATTCCTGCGTGAATGGGGCTCGTGCGAATACTAGTTACTTTGGCTCTTAACTACCGTCAGCTTGAGAGGTGGTAGCAGATTGCCCTACAGCGCCCTGCTGTAACCGAGTGGCTGATGCGCTTTCAGATGGTATTGGGTCCTCTTCGTCGTCCAACTCGACCACCATAACATCTTCACCATCTTCATCCTCTTCGTCCAAGTCATGTGCCGTACGCATCTCCCCCTCCATACACGACCACCTCCGCGTTTTTGACAGCCGTAGCGTATCTACCACTTTGCTCGACATCCACCTGTACCCGACCTTGCGATACTGCAGCGCACATACCCGCTCTCCTGGTGCGATGTACTCTGACTTGCCGCTCATCAGACTCGTGTGATCCCCAAGCAGCGACGGATCCGTATCCGTGCCGCCGCCAAACGCCGGCACCACGACCCCCGCCGTCGTCGCTGCGAGGGCAACCGGCACTGAGACCTGGCCCTTCACCTCGCTCCCGCGACTCGATGCCATAATCACATGCGGGTCATGCAGCGTCTGTATCCCGACAATCATGTAGATCCGCCTCCCCCGCAGCGCCGCCCTCTCGATCCAGCGCTGCGTGCCTTCCAGGTCCACGGCCTTGTCGAACCACGCCTCCGAGTTGTCGAGCGCGTAGGAGACGGCCCGAGCCTGTGCAATGTACGCCGAATCGTCGACGCGCTTGGAAATGTTGACAGATAGTAGTGAGGCAAGTGTCGATCCAAAACCGCCCTTGTAGCTGGATTTTTGGTGCCCTGTAAAAGTAAACTCGTTGGTGAGGACGCGAAGGTCCTCGGCGGCCAGAGGCGGCTCGTAATAGGCTTCGTTAGGCTCTTCAATATTCGTGATAAAACGGCCCAGCTTGACGGCCTCTGGCGAGGTGAAAAGGGGCGTGGGGATCACCGTGACGGGCATTTCTGTTTTGCAATAGAAGTATATTTACTTTTCTTTTCCGTTTTCTCTGCGAAGCTGGCGAAAAGATGTGTCGGCTGGGGCGGGGTACGGAGACGAGCGACTCCAGTCTGCTAGCTATGGCAAGGCTGAGGGTGTCCTACATAATAAAGGTGTAGCATCAGCATGTAAGCACACGACGTGTACTCCAAAGACCCCAGCACAGCTCACAAGGCTGGATGTGTACAGCGGTTGCCGTCGCTACCGTGCAGCTTCGACATCATTTTCTCTGTTAGAGGTCGGGCCATAAAGTTTAGAAACTAGGGTGCCATTTCAGTGCGCGCTTTCCTTTGTATGCTGACTAACAACACCCCCAAAATAAAATAATCAATATACTATGCCAGATCCGAAGATCGGGCCGGGCCGCTCTTTGCCGCCATTGCGTTGCGGCAAGCTCGCTGATGTATCACTGCCCATCCTTTCACTCGCTTCAATAAATTGCATGAATGGTCATAACAACACCGCTTCAATATGTGGTCTCAAGCCCCATAGTGCACAAATGGCGCCCATAGCAACGGCATGTCCATGTCCTCCTTCCTCACGGCAAGCATAGCCTCCCTCAGGGCCATAGCGACTTGTCTACTCGTCCAGTTTTGATTTCCCACCTCAAAAAGACGTTCATAAAATGCTGAAGCAACCTGCACGCACACAGAGTCATCCGAATTCCACAGACATCCCACCACGTGCGGGAACCCTGCCACCTGAAATCCACTCGCCATATGAATGACCTCTCCGGCGAGATCCTCTTCCACGATTCCAGCTGTTGAGCAAGCCGACAAATATGCAATCGATGTGCAGTGTAAATTCATCTGGGAGATGGTTCGTACTGTGAGCCTATCCTGCTCGATCTTTACCCCACCCTCTTCTGCTTCGGTGGTTCGTCGGAGTATGAGCCCGCTGTTTGACGGATCCTGCCGGTCGATCATACCATGACAGGCAAAGTGTGCAATGGAACATTGAGAAAGCTGTTTCAGGACACTCTGTGAGTCTGGCAGGTCCAAGACCTGCGTCTCTATATGTCGTGAGACCTTTGCGGTAATCTCCTCCTTTTCTCTTGTTACCCCGGACAGTGACTTAAAACCAGGCGTTGTCGGCATGGTAGTCATCATGAAGGTGCCCCGAGACACATTCCGCATCTTCGAGTGCCTGGTTTGCGACCATGCGAGCGCTTTGATCGAGGGTGTATAAGACGATACCACCCTGCTGATTGCATTCGCTGTTGAGCCCCGCGCGTGAATTCCTGCTGCATGGAATGGCATTGTACTTCCAAGGCCACTTCCAACCCACCATACGCGCGGCATGTCGCTCGTTTCTTGGTTTATAAGGGGGCTGTCCAGGATGGGCTGCACGCATACATCCCATAACCACACCATGTATTCTCTATATTTCTGGTTTCTTCCTGCCCACTCTGATCTGCGTTCGCGAGTTTTGGGTCACGTTGAGACGATCCATTCGCGGGCGTCATGCCAAAGAAGCCGTGGCAGATGTAGAGCACTTATACTCGTCGAGGTTGCCAAGATCGCGTCACTGCTCTGTCGTGTAATATTGACTATTACAATGGTGCCATCCACCGCATGTTGCTTCATTTCGATCGTCTTTTGTCCTAACAAAAATCGCTCATAACCTGTTTGAGAACGTATGGCCTTGAGACATTGATCTAGCTCGGTCCTGACCACATGATAGTTATTGACTTCGTTTTGTTGTTTCTTTATACCCGAATCAACCACACTGGCCCTTCGATGCCTATTGTGCTCCATTTCATGTTCGTCTATCTGTTGATCAGCGAAATCTTTTCGCAAGTTCAATCGGTCTCTGAGTTGATGGAATCGACGGAAAAGTTCTGGATGGTCTCTTTCTAACGAGGAAAGCTCTTCATTTCCGTCAATCAGCTGCGCAATTATCACAGCCCTCCCTCTCTCGAGCTGCTCGAGAGCCTCAGATGGCTGACCAGAGGCAAGTAATAGAGAGCAAAGCAGCGCTCCATCATCAGCAAAGCTTCGCATCGCCTCTTGGAGGTCACTGGAATCGACCAGCCTAGAGTGGGCTATTGGTATCAAATTCAGAACCTCTTTTCCAACGACTATAGCTTGCTCATTGTGCGACTCTTCAGCGAACCCAACAATCAACACACTGCCAAGCCGCGCACGGTGAAGTGGAGGAAGCGCTTGGCAGTTCCAAGCTGCCAGAATATTGGCAAGAGCTTCTTCTCGATCAGATGCGTCGTTGCTATATTTACAATAGGCACCCAGGCATATCCCCAGACTTGATTGCAGGCTTGCTTTGTCTGCTTCGTTCAGAGCCAAATGATGCTTCAAACATTCGCGTATTACGCTGATCGCTTCCGCAAGATCAGCAGATTTACCAATGTGGGAGGCTCTAGCCTTTAAACCGCCGGCCAAGTTGGTAATGTATTTAACTTTCGCTCTGTCATCTACAGCGATCAAATCAATTGCTTCTCTCCCGCAGCTAATGCTTTTGTCCAAGTGCTCGATATCGCGTGTTTGTCCATATTTAGATGCGAAAACAGCGCCAAGATGGGACAGGGTCTCAGCGCGAGAGAAAGCATCTTTTTCCAATTCCAGAGCCTCGGAAATATATTTAGCTGCCTGTTCAAGATCATTGTTTTCGTGCAGACGACTGTAGCGCAGGGATCGGAAAACGCCCAGATTCCGGAGTAATTGAGCTCGCCTTGGGTGGTCCACTGGAACAGTATCAGCTGCAACTTGTAAAAGCGCTAGACCTTCTTCTACTTTATCCAATGATCTCGTAAAGTCGTAGTGTCGTCCCAGTCGAATTGACAGATTGCACATTTGCGAATATGCTTCAAAACTCATGGGGTTCGATAATTCGAGAGCTTGTCGGTTTGCCAAAATCGCCTTATCGAAAAAATCAACATCTCCTGTTTCAGTACCGTAGCTTTCAAGAATGTTTGCTTGCGTTGGTAACAGCAATAATTTGGCAGAATTCGAAGTCGGAGATAGATTCAAGGCGTCGTGTATGGTCGCCATCGCTCGCTCGAGGTCCGGCATGTCCCCCGTTCGCTGATGTCTGCAGATGGTGGCGTTACTAAGTAAGTGTAAGATTTCATATGTGCCAAGCTTGGCAGCTCTTAGGCTCTTCAGGCATTCTTCGAGAAATGAGATCTCCTTGTCGAGGTAGAGCAATTCGTCCACTTTATGGTAATGTCGGTGAAGGTTGTCACTAATGACCTCAACGCAGCTAACAAGAAGCGATGAATCATGTTCTGGCACTGACTGAAGGGCTTCTCCGAGAAGGAGGATGGCTTCGTCAAATTCCGTTCCCTCGCTGGTCTCCGTGGCATGCTCTGCAATGCGACAGCTCAACAAGCTCAACATACGTGAACGCACGAACAAGCCTTTGGAATCAATTGCGACAAATCCTTTTAAAGCAGCAATGTAATCCTCTAAATCTACCAATTCTGACGTTCTTTTATATAAGAGTTCACGCAAGCGTACGTGAATGCCAAGTCGATTCACTCGGAGCGGGTCATCAGAGCTCATAGAGCCAATGACTAGTTCGCTGCGATGAATGGCTTCTCTCAAACAGCAAACTCCTAGCCTGGATTCATAACGAAGATCTAGTTGATGGGAGAGCGCAGCATGTATGGCTGCTTGCCGAGGATGTTCAGCTGGCAAAATGCTCAACGCGCGGTCAAGAGTCGAGATTGCGTCAGTATTGATAGATAACTCGCCATTCTTCTCGGAGAGTTCGACAAGGAAGTGTCCGACGTATGATAGATAACTCTTTTCGTCTGTTCCTTGATGAGTTCCGATGTGATAAATTATCTGCAATACGTGCTCGCGCTCCTTTCGGACACTGGCGTCATCTAGGAGGCGGTATTGAGCGAGGAGGAAATTGAGGCGCCTGTTTGACCATCGGCGATCGTCTGTGTCTTTTTCTGAAGCCTGGAAATATATTCTTGCAATAGTTGTACATTCTTTCGCGTTCTCCCGACTCTCTTGTAAACCGAATTTGGCCGCTGCCAACTGAAACCACGTTTCCAAAACCTGCAAAAGCAGGTCACTCATCTGGGCGTCGCGAGCGAGCTCGGAACATGTTCTTGCCAGATTTAAAGCTTCATCTAGCGTGTTTTCGTTTCCTGAAATTTTGTATTCGTCAAAGATGGTAAGAGCATGCGTGTACAACGCTTCAACTTCCGGATCTTGCGTCTCGCCGGTCATTCGGGGAGGTGAACCCCCACTGCCCATTTTGAGGTCGGGTCTTGACCGTCCAGTATGTAAACAAAGATACACGAGCTCCCTTAATTTGAGTGGCCTTTCCGATGGGCATCAAAGTTGGAAATTTACTATTTTATGGGGTAACTCGACGATGATCATTCTTGGCCCATTGCTTCGTGCGGGGTCCAGCGGGGCCACAATTGTGCAACGATTAGCTGACATGCTTCCAGTATTTCAGCCGAGGTCTTGTCAACGCGGTTTGTAGGAGAAAACTGGTTATATTCGGAAAGGTTCTAGACTAATTACATATAGATGGAAAACAGGGATCCCGCTCGCGAAGAGGAACATAAACGGTCACCGCTTGTCCGAGCCCGGTGTCGGACCGAAATGTCCTGGCCTCGGATTTTTAATTCTGCTGGCAGTGGTTTGAGCTGTCACACTGGGCATCCGCATTGCTAAACTGGTACTCGGTACCAGATGCGTCCTTGCAAGAAACCCATACAACAACATGTCTGTTGGGATCGCAGGCATGATCACAGTGCTGGCCATGAACATTGAGACCAGTATCGGCTGTATTGGCATCGTCAGCAACGTTGCCAATCGGATAGCAAATCCACTCACAACTCTGGCACGTCATGTCAAGCACAACAAACCACTGCTTGATCCACAGCCTCTCGGTTTCAGGCGCGCGGTAGTCCGCGGTGAAGGTCGTGCCAGTGGTGGTGCTCTCACTCCAGGTGTAGCTGCTGGCGAACCCGAGAGCCAGGTTTTGGCAAGATCCCAGCTCAGAGAGCCACCCGTGGTAACGGACCGCCCGATTGTATTTGAATAGATGTGACTCAGGTGGCAGACATTATCTTCAGCGCAGTGATAACGGGGGCCGCTGCCGTACCACCAGTAGTCCCAGCGGGAGGCATTACTGGAGCAAGTATCAACGCTCGTCAGAGGAGTGGCGAGGAGGGAGACGATACTTCCAGCAACGAGAGAAAGCCGACGAAGGCTCATTTTATTTGAACTGATCAAGGGGTAAATGAGAGGTTTTGACAGATGAAGCAGTGTCTCGATAGAAGCTGCTGTGGAAAGAGTACAAAGTCCGGCCAGGTTGCGAGAGCACAGCAGGTATTTATCGTTTTTTTTTCTTGTTTCGTTCTATATGGGAATTGCTGGCCTTGTACCAGGAAAACCTCTTCAAATCCAACAAGAATTGCTATTATCAAGCCGCGTACAGCTGCATTTCGTTGCTCCGGGTCCGTGTTTGCATTCTGCCACCATCACATCAATCCTCAACATTGTAGCGCGAAAGACGGATTTGTATACAAAGCTCTTATTGGTTAGTTGTAAGTACGACTCACTCTTTTGCAATTAGTTCACTTGCTTCTTTAATTCGTTTCCTGGACCCGGGCCCGAGACTGCTGTGAACCTGAAGTTGGACGGGTCTGGTCCGGCTGGCGGTGATGTGGGTTGCCGCCAGGAGGCAACCATGCCGCCGCCGTATTGGCGCCAAATTCGCTTGCACCATGCGCTGAAGTAACTCAGTTCGCAACAAGCGCATGAATTCATGAGGGGTCAATGGGGACTTTTGTTACGGTATGCTCGAGGACTAGCCAGCGCGGTGCCGTAGCTAATGAATGCCACACCGCAACCTCGCATTAGCCCACTCCCAAGCAGTGAGCACGCTGTTGAGACTCGCATTTCTTCCAGGGCTATTAACAAACGAATCGTATTCTCACGTTTCATTTTATGCCGCTTCTCTTGTGCGGAAAATAAAAATACTCTCCGTTGGCGCTCACGTTGGAACGGGTGCTACGAACCCGCGAAGAGCAGCAAATCTCATTTTCGATGGTGGTTGCTTGCGAAAGCAAATGATGGCGTTCCCCACACCATCATTATCGCATATTTTAAAGGGCATTGTATTTCAGACCACGCATGCCTGCTTGTCTTCCGATTGACCCAAGAACCTTGGTTTAGCCCAGTTGTCAGCAGCCACAACCCCAAATTGATGCAGCCTGGTCGCGTGCGAGGCACGAAGTTGGCTAGTTCGCCTGCGCGAAAATCGTTAGTTCTGGGCGTAGACGGTTGGGGGCACACCGTGCAACTGCTCAACTTGTGATAAGGCTCGGAGGCGGAGGCCTTGCAGACAGCAGGGCTGAGCTCCCAAGGCAAGCAGAATATTGTCAGGACTAACGAAGGAAAGTGGGTACTCAGCCATTCCCCCACGACCGCGACGTGATCCTATCACCCCTCTTACCAACAGCAGAAAGAAGCACCCTTTCGTGTGTGTACCATGTCGCTTCTTCGTAGTCTCCTATTCTATGGCGCGTCTTTGCGCCGTTTCGCCGATGTCGATGGTGCGTCTGTGAGCGCTACCAACGGCAGCTGCAACTATGGGGACAAGCTGCTGTTCAATTCCACGGGGATGGCGTCTTTTGCCGCTCCTGTCGGCACGACCAATTCGAGCAAGCCATGGTATTTATCCGTTGCCTTGATAGAAAACAGTGCTGCCGGAAACTCGACACCGGATACTCCGCGGTCACGTAACGGTTATATGAGCGTGCCAAACGAGGTTGCCATCGGCTTGGACAGCAACGCAACGAAGCTGTGTGCGTATATTTGGGAGGCCAAGGATGCAAAGGCTTCCAAAGATGGTTCATGCAAGCAGGTTTTTAGCGACATGTGCTTAAAGTACATTCAGGACTTCTCACCGATAGATGACAGTTGTCCATCTCTGGGCAGCAACTATGAGTGCAATAACTTCGCTGCTATCGGTACTCTGAACAATACTGATGATTTCCTGCCCTCTTTCAATTCCAGTTGCTAATTGTTTCCGTGATTTTACAGGCTCGCCCTTGGACTTTACGGGCAGGCGGAATTGTTCCGCCAACCTTCATTCCCTGGCCGGAATACCCGACGGATACACTACAAGAGGCGTCTTCTCTTTTTCAGACGTAGGCAATCACTTCGATTCGGTGCAAGAGTTTGAGGCGGAGAAGAAAAAGCCGGTCCCTGTGTTGCTCTTGTTTAGCACGAGGCACAACATGGACTCGTACTACTCGATAGAGTACCACCACCAGCTGCTCTGTATTGCGCCGACAAATGTGACAGCGGGCAACGAGAGTCCCGGCTCTGCAGCCACAAACTTCAGAGCTTCAAAGGGCTCACTTGTGGCTGTGATTGTTGCGACAATGCTCGGCTTTCTCTTCTGAGCTGGATATCGGGATATATTGCGCATGGAAATCTTGGCTGAGCATGTATAGTAAACTTGGGGGCGAATAGACTAAATACGGTTGTGTAATGCAACCTTCTAAGCCAGATGCAGTGCAACAAGAGCTACGATCGGTGTCTCGCTGGTCGCCATTTCATAAAGAAGAATTCTTTCCATGCGCCCGAGGTTGTTGGGGGCGTGCATGAGGTTGAAAGAAAGCCGCGTCACAGAGGGGACATCAACAGACTTTACTTTAAAGCTGGCTCACACGGTTCGGGTAACAAGGCAAGCTGCCTAACGCCGCTATGCTGCCCTGGCGTGGCTGCCTACTTGATAAAACTTGAGTTCGAAAACGTTCCTCTTCAATACTAATAATATGAAGAACAATACGTCCTCACTGATATACCTACTGTAACTCGGTTGTCTTTCTTGTACCGTCCAAGTCGTCCCCTTCTCATCGAAGCGGTTGGGCTTGAGCACGTACATGGCCCGGCCAGCCAGCCAACGCGGGTTCGAGCCACGCAGGTGGCACGCTGCTGGCCGCTGTAGGCACGCTGATGTGTCTGGGCTATTTCCCGCTCGTACAGCCACAATGTGAAGCACATTCTGCGTTTGACTCTTCTCTTTTTAGTGTTTCTTTTCAGGTTAGATTCACCGGGGCCGAGAATCGAGACCCTCGATTCCCATGAGCCCTGGCTCTGCATGCACCCCAAGGCGGTTAGCAACCACGCCAATATCGTTAACCCCATGCAGCATCACAGCGCAAGCACGCGACCGAGGCGCCCTCTCCGGCGCATTGCACCGAGGAATTTTTGTTTTCTTCGTAGCGGTGGCCCGTACATGGCTGCATGATGTGGCTTGTGATTGCAGCACGGCCAACCCATCCGCGCAAGGCTGAGCGGTGCCTTCGTACACCGCGACTAACAGGATATAGCAGGTACGGTACCGTCCCCCAATCTTTGCAACTTACACTGTCAAAGGTCTCCCAGAACAAACCATACGAGGCAGAAAACACTACATTCTCCTGAATTTTTCCATGATGCACAACCTCCTGCTTTCAGGCGCTGTTTGGCCTGCTCTCGCGTACGGTGTCTTGGGCGCTACTACTAACAGCACCGCCTGCCTGGATGATAAAGGTTTCGCGCCACCTTTCAATTCCACCGGCAGTGTGTCTTTCACGCATTCAGTGTTCAAAAAAACCCACGACAAGCCATGGTATGTGTCTGTTGCCTTCAAGGACACTCCCAACGGAAATTCGCCCTCCCCAGGCGGGCATGCTCGGATCTGCTGTGAGCTTGCCCAACGGCTTTGCCTCCAGCACCAAGAAGAACGCAACACAAATGTGCACGTATACTTTTTCGGAACAGAATTCCAAGGTCAAGCATGACGGTTCCTGCGCTGGTGTGCTGAGCGACACATGCCTCAAGTCCATCCAGACCCTGCAACAGGAGCTGAGATTTCCAGAGAATGGCTGTCCTGGTTTGGGTGATGGAGCACTGGCGTGCGGGGACGCCTTTTCGAGTGAGTTTCACGGCTATTCTGAAATCACTCCCTGTCTTGACGTTATTTACTTACGTGGCCCGTTTTATAGTTGGCCTAATCGATTTAGCCGCCGAAGATAACTGCACTTCAGACCTTGGCTCCGCGTTGCCGGGAGTACCAAAAGACTACCGCAGTTACGAAATTCTCAACAAGTTGACGCCCACTCATCATCGCTTAGACATGCCCAAGGAGTTTGATGCGCAGATCGGTATGCCAGTCCCCGTACTATTGTTCTTCAGCTTGCAGCAAGAACAGGACGGGCAGCCTCAGATGCAGCACAACAGTCAGCTACTTTGCGTTGCTCCAGTCAATGTGACGGAGGGAGATCAAGCTTTTGGTTCCGGAGCTGTGAACCTGCGAGCTCCCAGGGATCGCTTGTGGTTATGACGGCGGCAGTAATTCTAGGCTACTTTCTTCTGTGAGATGAATCTCAGGAGCTGGTGTGTGTAGAAGCGCCATCTACTTCCGTCTGTTAGTTTCAAAGCATGTTGGGCGGGCGATGGAACATGCTTTTGAGTTTTCTTCTTCTTTCTTTAATTCGTCGACTTTATTTTTAGCATGGCTTATACTGCAGCTGCTTTGTGTGCGACTGAGTCGCTCATCCGTAGCCGTATGGGTGGTGCGGACTAGCCGTGGCATCCGACCATTGGCACACCATCTGACGCTCTTTGTGTTATAAATTGAATCTGTTTTGCATGTGACTTGATAATGACCCTTGAGTTATATCTCTGAGCAGTGGCACAATTATAGCGCTCGTCTCAAGGTCATGTCGAGCTACGGCGCTTGTTACAGTTGACTTGCAGCGCTTGGGACTCGATCGCAGCACTGAGAGACTCTCAACGGCGCGTCAATCCTGACTAAGCCGATGAAGGCAAGCCCAAAGTCACTGGTACTTATTACATATGCAGAATTAGCCAGCAAATCCAGAAAGCCTATGTACTGAGTACAAACACCCCACGCGCCCGCAGATGTTCTCCTACTCACCACAGCCTTGGCTCCGTAGGGCAACTTCGTTTGCTGCAATTATTAGGCAGCTCGCCACCTTCATCTCAGCTATCGCGTGCGCTTCTACCCTGTTTCGTGCTACCAGTGCCTACCAGCGCCTGATGGTCTCTCAGGTACTCTGCCAGTAGGTCGTTTCTGCATAGGGCTTTCTGCCCACCATGGACGACACATTCATGCCCTCGTCTCCGAGGCATGCGCGCCCGTCGACGAGATCCGACCCCTCGGCCGCTGCCAACGATGGCGTCCCCGCCATTTGTCGAATTTGTAGGGGCGAAGCGACCGAAACCGAACCGTTGTTCTATCCCTGCAAATGCAGCGGCAGCATCAAGTTTGTTCATCAAGAATGCTTGATGGAGTGGCTGTCGCACTCCCAAAAGAAATACTGCGAACTCTGCAAGACGTCATTCCGATTCACCAAGCTCTACGCCCCCGATATGCCCCAATCGCTACCTGTGCACATTTTCCTCGAGCACATGGCCAAATACCTCTTCCGCAATGTTCTTGTCTGGCTTCGTGCCATCCTTGCCATTAGCATTTGGATCTGCTGGCTGCCGCTCTTCATGCGTGCTGTCTGGTCCTTCATGTTCTGGATAAGCGATGAGGGTCTCGGCGGATCGCTCTCATCTCTTCGGGGCGGCCAAGGCGCGTGGGAGGCGACACTATACAATCAATTCTTCGGCCAATGCCCTGCGAGTCCGCTTGTGCAGACGACCATGACCACCTTGGCCCAGGCTGCCACCATGATCAGGAGTCTACCTGGAGATCTTAGCGGCATTCCCAAGTTTGCTGTCAAGTCCGTCGGCTACGCCGCAAACACGATAAACGGCACAGGCTCCTTCCGATCCTACCGAGACGAGAACGGTACCATTACAGTCCTATACGAGATCGACTCGCCATCCGCCTCGCTACTTAGCAACGTTACGTTCCTCCGCAACTTGACGACAAGCCCGCGACTCAACAGAGCAGTCATGTCTATTGTTGAAGGCCAAATTATCACCATCCTCGTCATTGTCTGCTTTATTCTAATAATCCTGGTGCGCGATTACGTCGTTCAGCAACAGCCAGAGCTCAATATGCGTGCCGCATTTGCTGATCAAGAGGGCGGTCAAGTCGATGCTTTTGATGCGGAGCCGGATCAGCCTGCTGCCAGAGACGGTGCATTCGATCACGAGTTCGACCATTTCAACAATCCCCAGCCTGCCCATGAAATTAATCGCCACAGGCCGGAGATGGATGAACAGGAAGCGATTAATCAAGTGTGGCAGATGACTTTGCAACCTGGCATCTACATCCCTGGCCCAGAGTCTGCGCAAGAACCCTCACATGTTATGGAATTTCTTCGCATCTATCGCCGCGCCCACGGTAATCACGATGAAATTTTGCGCATTATCGAGCAAGAAGACGCCGATGGCCGACTTCGTTTTTGGGCTGACGCTACTCGCCGAGCCATGCATACCAACATGCAGAGGCCACATGAAGATGGCAACCCGTTTGCCAACTCGCATAACATATTCGATCGGCCAGAGAGCCCAGTTGCTTCGTCTAGCCATCATACCGATGTGCCATCTCGCGAGAACGATACTCGCGAAGAGTACGAGCCCTTCCAACAAGATTTGCCAGCCACCAACCTCGGCTTCAACAACGGACTGCGTCCCCGAGCTACATCGGACGGACCCAGCCACACGAACTCGGTTAACCCATTGGCCAACAACAGCTGGACTTTTGAAGGCCTTCCAACAGACGAACAAGGCTCCTCTAGCAACCAAAATGGCTTCCAAGATGCGCCCAGCACCGGACATGGCGAAGGTATTTTTGGTGAGTTTGTCGAAGAGGATACTGATGCTGGTGCTACACCATCCGCATTTGCGGAGCCCTTCGACAGACCTAGCAATCGCATGATGCAGAGAAGGCCGTTTGAGCAAGAACAAGATGACAACGTCGACGCTGAGCCTGAGATGCCTGGCCAGACACAGNCCCGAGGCCCCTGGTGCGCCGCAGGGGGCAGCTCCTATAAACAACGAGGTGCAGCAAGGTGGTTTCGTCGGCAGAGTTGCCAATTTCATGTGGGGCGACCTCGACCGCCATGCCGATGAGCTTGAAATGCAGGCTGCTGAAGAGCAGGCTGCCAATGGCGTTGCCTGGGACATTGCTGACGGCGACGTCGTTATGGAGGACGCTCCGGCTGCCGGCGAGGATCCTTTGCAAGACGCGCAGGCCGGTTTCGATCAGGAAGCCATTGATGACATGGAGGATTTCGAGGGTGTGATGGAGTTGGTTGGTATGCGCGGCCCCATCGCTGGTCTCTTCCAAAACGCCATCTTCTGCGCCGTCCTCGTCTCCGTAACCATCTTTGCATGCATCTTCGTTCCCTACAATATCGGTCGTGTTACTGTCTGGCTCATGGCAAGCCCCATGCGTTTGGTTCGCATGATTGTCGAAATTTCAAAGCTCATTCAAGACGCACTCGTCATGGCCTGCGCGTTTCTTTCTTGGTGTATCATCAATATGGTCGAGATGTCCGCCATTGTCCTCCCCCGCAGCGCCATCGCCAAAATTATTTCTGTTCGAAAAGCTTGCTGGGATCTGTGGATCCACGCTGGTGCTCGAATCTTTGACTATCTGTTCATGGATTTTCCCATGTCGGCGACAGAAATTCAAAACTTTTCTGCCATCAGCCACGGTGCTCTGCTCAGTCTCAAGGGTCAAGCCACCCGCAGTTTCGGGGCCATTCAGCAGCTCGGCTGGACAATCTACACCAGTGGTATTACAGTACCGGGTGCTGAGCAATTTGAACTGATTGGTACAAAAGCCAAGGCTAGTCTACAGTTTCTCGTAGCATCCTCCTCGCTACTGTTGACCCCAGATGCTTGGGTCATTAACCTCGGAGACTCCAAGGCTGCTGAGGAGGTTGATCCTGAGCTTGCTCGCTGGTCCGGTGCCGACCGATTCTGGGCCATCTTGGCCGGATACGCGGCTGTCTTTACCATTGCCGCCATGTACCTCCAGCGCAACAGCCCCTTCTCGACAGGCGAGTTTATGAGAGCCTGGGAAGCAGGCATCATTGATACTCTTCATCAAGCTAGCGGCATCATGAAGGTGATTCTCATCATCAGCATAGAGATGCTCGTTTTCCCGCTGTACTGCGGCATGCTGCTCGATTTGGCACTTCTTCCCCTTTTCGAGGACACCACCGTACTATCGCGACTAATGTTTACGCGCGATTATCCTGCAACTTCGATATTTGTGCATTGGTTCGTTGGTACCGGTTACATGTTTCATTTTGCGTTGTTTGTATCCATGTGCCGCAAGATTATGCGCCCCGGTGTGCTATACTTCATCCGCGATCCCGACGACCCGGAGTTCCACCCCGTGCGCGATGTGTTGGAGAGGAATCTTATCACACAACTCCGAAAGATTCTATTTTCCGCCTTTGTGTATGGAGCTCTCGTCATTGTGTGCCTTGGAGGTGTGGTCTGGGGACTATCATTCACACTGCCAACAGTCCTGCCGATCCACTATTCTTCCAACGAGCCTGTCCTGGAATTCCCTGTCGATTTATTATTTTACAACTTCTTAATGCCGCTGGCCGTCAAATTCTTCAAGCCCGGTGATGGTATACACAGCATGTATACATGGTGGTTCCGTCGATGCGCACGAGCACTGCGTTTAACATCATTCTTGTTTGGAGATCGCAAGGTTGATGAAGAGGGAACCCTTCAGCTTCTGGGTTCCGAAGGATCTGGTACGTTCCAGAGCTTGTTTTTGGGTGTCGATGACTCAAATAACACGGTAGTCAAATCCTGGAAAGATGCTATCACAGGTGGTATTCAGGTTGAGGCAGAAAAGGCTGAGCCTGAGACTATGAAGGCGCACAAGGAACACCTCGTCCAATCCCACCAGCTACTGGTCGACGGCAGGTTTGTTCGAGCGCCCGCTTCGGACCGTGTCAAGATTGCCAAGGGCCGCAAGGTGTTTGTCACAGTTGATGAAGACAACAAACGAATTGATGGCCATGAGGACGATGACCTGTACGCTTCAGATCAATATCGGAACGTGTATGTGCCGCCAAGCTTCAGATCGCGCATCTTCCTCTTCATTCTCTTCATTTGGATTTTTGCGGCCTTTACCGGCGTCAGCTTAACAATCGTGCCGCTGGTGATTGGTCGCATGATTTTCAAGTCTCTCATCCCTGACTACGTACGCACAAATGACATTTATGCGTTCAGCATTGGCATCTACCTGCTTGGAGCGGTCAGCTACCTGGTGATCCACAGCCGCAGTGTGCTGGACAAGGTACAAGGGTGGATCGCGATCGCGGGTGAAGAGATTGCCAACAGACGGGCAGCGAGCCGCACGTTTTCGGCCGTTGTGCGTGGCTTACAGCTCGTGTACACCTACTTTTTTCTTGCCATTGTGCTTCCTCTGCTGCTAGCGTTGCTGGTAGAGCTGTACGTCGCCGTTCCACTGCACACGTACATGAATCCGCCAACAGCGGCCACAATTGGAGCGGCCAAGGTGGACCATGTAAGCCAGGGTAGGCATACCGTGCGTCTGACGCAGGTCTGGACCCTCGGTCTTCTGTACATGAAGCTAGGCTCGCGGATGATTACCTCATTGTTCCCCGACACGCGAGCAGCCTTGGCGGTGCGTATCGTGTTGCGACGAGGATGGCAGCGTCCTGACGTGGGTGTCTTTACACGTGCGTTTGTGGCTCCCGGATTGGCCATTGCGCTGGTTGCGATATTCGCGCCGCCATTTGTAGCAAAGCATATGGTGGAGTACCAGATCTCTGGCTACCTGCCAAAGGCGGGCGAGACGGCGGAGGAGGTGGCCAAGCTGGCGATCTTCTACCGATACTCGTATCCCGGGGCCGCAGTGGTGTTGGTGATGTTGAAGAATACCATGATTCTCGCCAATGTATTTAACAAGTGGACGGCCGGGGTGCGTGACGAGGCCTACCTGATTGGCGAAAGGCTGCACAACTTTGGCGCGGCGACGGCGGGAGCACGCAAGGGGAGGGCGACTTGGAGGGCCGGGGCGAACAGGCTGTAAAATGGTGAATTGGAGCATTGCTTTTTATGATGTAAATTACGTGCCGCCAGGCATTAGATAAATAAATGATGATACTATGCATATAATGGCTGTTTGTGTGGTACAGTTGGCATGAGCCTACATCGTTCTTGTTATACGTCTTTTATTAATTACCGATCTGACCCTTTCATATTCATTGTTGCTCTCAATTCCCTTGCCTCAGATGCTCATACCTAGCTAGTGTGATGGTAGCGCCGCGGAGGTTGGCACTTATTAACCACCTCTTCGCAACTATTCAACTTCAGATGAGACTTGGCGACTAAGCAGCAACGAGTGTGCCGAGGCGTTCGGCATTGGTGTCTTACAGCATCTTCCATGCTAGCTTTTGTCAAAGCGCTTGTCAGTATCCTGGTACCCCAGTCGGGTGGGAGCCTTCACGCCACCAAGCATGGGAGAAATTTGCGCTATTGCTGCCACAACGCCACCAAGCACCAAAGCTGTCCGTGCGCGCTGAAAGGAGCTGTGCTTTGTCGACAGCGCCACGTGTCTATGTGCGGGATAGTTTCGCTGTTGTTTTAGATTGACTTCTTCACGGCAGAACCCGCCTTTTAGCGCCAGGCGAAAACAAGTGTCATTGTCGACAGGGCTGTTACGGGGCACTTAATGTGGTTGAGCAGTCATGTACTTGTCCCTTCATACCCGCGCTCAACTGCTCATCTGCCTTGCAGTCGCGTGCACAGCTGTCACGCAGGCTGGACATCGAACAAGACGTGTCTCAAGTCTGATTATACAAGCACAACCCTGTGGCTGCAACCTACCACGTCCAACGTCGCCGGTCCAAGCCGACGACGGGATCGGCAGTGCCGTGTTTGACATTCCTTAAACAACTCGCACGGTTGCAATACGTCGTTTACAATATGCCACAATAATGCGACCGAGCGCGCCAGGGATCAGGGTAGTCGGAAGATTCCCCACGAGCGGTCCGCACGATCTTCCTCCCCGCTTGCTGCTTCATGACTCAGAACCATTATGCCAATACTGCTCCTCAGTAATATCCAGTTGCGCATTGCGTAGAGCAGCCACCCAATCTGCCATGACCTCTGTCTTCTATCTGCCGTTCTGTTGGCGGGCCCGGCTCGTATAGGGCGACGAAACGTTTAAAGTCCAGCCTCTCTGCCTGCTGCAAAGTTTTGTCCAGCGTATTCGCCGCCTGCTGCAAAAATGAGCGTTCGACTTCAGCGACGGTATTCTTTCCGTTCAAACGCGCCTGACGATCATTCGGACGGCGAGATGCTCTATTCGAATAAAGACGCGTTGCATATGGATATACCGCACACGTCGAACAGTCTACACTCGGCGGTGCTCTCGGCATCCTTTGCCGGCTCTCTGCGCGAGATTGGTGGTCCCAGCCCGTCCCCGGCGCCGGCTTCGACCGTCATCGCACCCTCTCATAATTTATCAGACTGGAAAATGGACAGGCCTCAGACCGACCCGGGSNGGCCGCAGTGCGTCCGGCTTTGCGGCGACCTGATCGCTGTGTACGACAATATTGCTGAGAAAATGTCGGATTACACAACCTCAGCCAGTCAGCTGCCTCGCAGTTTTCTTCCACTTGCAAATGATGTGCTGGGGGCCTGTCGTGAACTCTCCTCCATCTATACGGGGCTTTCCGATGCTGCGTCGCCGGGCCAGGTCCCATCCGGCGACGTTGTTGCTGCCATGGAGAAGAAGCTGCGAGGCACTCAAGTGCATATGAAGACTCTCGATCAATTGGTGATGAAACTTGTTGAGCACGAACGCAAGGTTGCCGGGAGTCGCCTGCGCCGCACCTTTGGTAGAACGTTCCCAAACGACCAGGTCGACAAGGTGAAGCTCGAGGCAACGAAGATACGCCAAGACCTCAAAGCTGCCTCTCTCCTATTGGAGTGGAGGCTGGGCTCGACATTCACAGCAAGGGAACTTGGTTTAGGATGCGTTAGTCTCGCCGCTGCCATACAAACTGTCACCGGGCAGCCGCCGGAAGGCCGCAGACTCCCTGAAACCCCAGAAGTCGAAAGACCAGTGCACCACGCGGTAGCCGCTATTCCGGAGGCACAGCTGCAACGCACCTTTGAGGACCAATCTGGCGTCCTCCGTCACCGCCCGGCCCCTTTCTCGAATCTTCATCCCAGCACCGTTGATACAGACAAAGGGTCCTCAGTTAGCCACAGCTCCTTCAACGGCCACAGCGGTCGCACTTTTTCGAGCAACGAAGACAGCTCCACGAGATATACGACGGATTCGATCGGCAGCTCAAACGAGGGACGCGACCGGTACGGTGATAAGCCAGGAATGGCCAGCGAATTGGGGAAATTAGACGAAGCCACGGAGTATGCACTCGATTCTTTGGCTGGTGATATCAGAACTTTGGAGCTGGACAATTCCAAGGTTGTGCATATGGAGAGTGTACCTTCGGCTATGCCTCACAGTCGGCCACGAACCATGGTCGATCGTGACAAGCCCAACAACAGCACGCTGCTCATCTCTGCTGTACGCGCCCACGATTACAGGGTTTTATGTCAGCTTCTCGACCGTGGAGCCTCGCCTGACACTGGCGCTGAGATGCATGCCCTTAATGAGGCCATAGCTAGCCGGGATAGCGAGAGCGTCCGCCTGCTTCTTCTGTATGGGGCAAACCCCAACGCAGTAGACAGTGAAGGTCAGAGCCCGTTGGTAATTGCCGCGAGCAAGGCTAGTCTCAGCGTCGCCATTGCTTTACTCAAGTACGGAGCTGATCCAAACGCCGTGACAAGAGGAAACCAGTCGCCGTTGGCCATTGCCATTTCGTCTGGTAACCACCGATTCACACATGCTCTTCTCATGTTCGGCGCAGATCCAAATCAGATGACGGCTAGCAACAGTACAGTCCTGATTGGGTCGATTAGCGCGACATCATCAAAGATGCTCACCGACTTGCTGCTCAACTACGGGGCGGCCCCCAACGAGAAGAGCCGCGAGGGAAAGACGGCGCTGTTTGAGGCCATTACCAGCGGGCGAGCCGACATCGTGGACAGCTTGATTCAGCACGGGGCGGATCCCAACTTACCTGGCCCAAAGCACATGCTATGGCCAGCCGTACACAATCGAGAGTGTCTGCGAATATTGCTAGCCAAGGGTGCCGACCACAAGAAGACGTCTGGCATAATGGAGTTGGCCACAAGCATCAACAGTATCGAGACAATTCGTATGCTACTCGAGGCGGGAGTAGACCCGAATGCTAAGAAGGACGGCGTTTACACGCCGCTGTGCACGGCAATTCGGGACAACCGTGCCGACATCCTCGAGCTGCTGCTCAGCAACGGAGCCGACCCCAACATCCCAGCGAGCGAGTATCCGGCGTTCAAATGCATCACACATCACCGCGAGCAGTTTTGCCGGCGCTCGTCGCAGCAGGCGCCAAACTCGACACGCCAAAGGGAATTGCGGAGACTGCAGTGTCTATGAAAAATCCCAAAGTCCTCGCCTGGCTGTTGAAGAGCGGCGTCGACCCCAACGACCGATGCCCTGCGGGCCGCACGCCACTTACCACAGCCATTCGAGAGAACAACAGCGAGATGGTCAATATGCTGCTGGCGCACGGCGCGAACCCGAATATTCGCGGCCAAGACTGGCCAGTGTGCATGGCGGTGCGGTACCCGCCAATTCTTGAACGAATCTTGGCTGCGCTTCAGGAGCCGCGCGNCTTCAAGGGTGTGATGGAAAGGGCAGTCGACGCCAACCAGCTTGCGTCGGTCAAGTTGCTGCGCGCCGCCGGCGTGTCGGTGGAGGACCGCAACGGCGGCGTCTTTTCTCCGCTCACAACGGCGATTCGCGAGCGCC
>JANAKD010000344.1:0-22211 GCA_027627215.1 Lecanicillium saksenae | reverse complement strand
CTTGCTGGGCGCCGACACGAAACGAGGGCCCTTGTACACCAGCACGTAGCGGAAGGGCTCGTTGTCCTCGCTTCGACTCTCTAGTCCGTAGTCTTCGGCCAGAACGTGCAGGAATCGACGCTGATTGCTGGGCATCGGCTTGTAGCGGATGCGGATCTCGGCCGGGCTCTGCGAGAAGACGCGGAACTCACGCTCCTGCGTCTCGCACCACGTCGGCGTCTCTTTGAACAGAGCTAGCGTTTCATCAGAGTATGGTACGTGATCGTTTGTGTGCGTAGCTGGGTCAATATTGAGCGCGGCAGCCAGACGTCTGTTGCGCTCCTGTCGCAGGCACTCGTCGTCGCACTTGAGCTCGGGTCGCGCGGGCTCGGGGTTCGTACTACTTGCGAGGCATCGAACCTCTTGCTTGCGGATGCCACAAGGGCAGGCAATTTCTGTTCGGCCCGAGCATGCTGGGGTTTCGTTGCATGGAGTCTGGCCGTGGCAGCCATTCTGGCAGCGGTGCTCGCAAAACATTTTCACCTTGCCACAAGTTTGACCGCACTCTCCACCCTCAAGCGCCACATCTTCGCAGTCTCCAGGTCGATGGCATAGCTTTTTGCAAAAGTGCAGGCCGCATTTTAGCTTCTTGCCGCACGGTTTACCACATCGTGCTTCTTGCAGGTGGCAGGGTTGACTGTGCAGCTTTTCCTTTCCGCAGGCGCACCACTTGTCAACCAGGAACGGACACTTTGGGCAGCCAGCTTCTTCGGGGTGGCAGTGGTGCTCAACCGGGGGATGACCACACTCAGGACGGCGCAAACAATTGAATCGACATTCTGGCGCAACCGTTCCGCACGGTTGGGGTGGTTGAAGCACAGTCCGACCGCAGTCGCAGCTAATTTCGGTGAAGATGGCCTCGGGGCAGCTCGCGCAGGGACCGCGATGGCAAATCTGCTGGCAATTATGACTTCCGCATTTCAGGGCGCGGCCACAGGTCCTGATGCAAATATGCTCGGCTTCTACAGCTGTTTCGGGAGGCGCATTTCGGTTTCGACGTCGGGCGGCCTGTCTTTCGGTAGCTCTCTTCTCGCCAGTGCAACAAATTTCTGTACATTTGTGTCTGCCGCAGCTCATGTTGGCTCCGCAGGTTCTAGCACATGTCGGACGACTTTCCTCGCGTTCATGGCAGATTCTGGGTTCGCTGGTTCGGCCACAGCGACAGCTGATATCGACCTCAATCAAACAGCTGCCGCAATCGCCGGCATGGCATTTTGACTCGCACAGGTGGCCGCACGGAAGCTTTTTCTCACATCTCTTGTCACAGTGTGGGATGTTGTCTTCACAGCTGGTTCTCGGATATCCGGGGAGCTCAGTCAGCGAGGTCTTTCCACAGGGACAGTGGGAAACAACATCAGGCGCAAACGGGCAGTGAGCCTGACTCTCCTCTTGAGCATGGCAAATCTGAGAGCATTTATGCTGGCCGCAGTCATACTTCCGCTGACAGGCTGTTTGACAACTGAATGTGCCTTCAAACCAGTCTTCTTTTGAAACAGAATATGACTCTTGCGGATCACCTCGCTCAGAGCAAGGAATTTCTTTAGAAACACGACCACAGAAGCAGGTTGCATCTACCCTAACCGGGCATTCGCCGCAGAGTCCACTGTGGCATGACATTTCGCATGTGTGTTCGCCACAGGGCAAAAGGTCACCGCAGATATCCTTACAACTCCATCCATTTTCGTAGTCGGTTTCTCTGCATAGCTTTCTGGACGAATTCTTGCCGCAGAAGCAAGACTGCTCGGGGCCCATCAGGCTACATGGCGGGCAAGGCCCGGAATGACATTGCAGGGGACAGGGATGCGGGCATGTTGGGCGTGGCTTCGAACAGGTCTGGCCGCAGGAATGGGGCGGCAGTGACGCGCTGGCGGGCTTGGGGCTGATTTCCTTGCCGCACCAACAGTGATATGTACCTGGGTCATCGGATAGTTTGGAGTTGCAAGCTGGGCAGCGCCATGAGCTCTCGCTTAGCGTTTGCGCAGACTGTGGCTCCTCTTTCTTCATCTGATTGCTGTGCCATTTTTTAGCGCACTTCATATGGACAACAGTCCAGCAGAGCGTGCACGACCAAACATGAGACGTTCGTAGAACTTCATCTGTGCAAACGGTGCATTCATAATTTGCATTGCTGATGTCCTCGTGAATGCGTGTTGCCAAATCCGCCGCTGTAGACTTTGGTAGCTTTGGCCGAGCTTGCTTGGATCGCGACGGGGCAGATTTTGCCACTTTGCTATTGGGGCGTCAGTAAAAATTTTTTGTAAAGCGCATCACGGACCTATTTCCAATGCTCACCTGCGAGATACTACCGGCTGACCGGGGACGAATTCTGGCGCATCTGCACTGAGACTGGCTACAGGCGAAGGGACTGCATTTGCGGTTTCATTGCCGTCTTCCGTAGCGGAGGTGAGGTGTCCTCCGAAGGCGCGGCGACCGGCAGGCCGGGCACCGTTGGGGGCCGAACCTGAGACTCCCGTTTGGCGTTTAGGAGGCCTGTTACGATTTCCACGCGATCGTTGATTTGATTCGCGGGTGGGGTTTTGTTGTGTGGGAGCAGCTGATGAATCCGAAGCGCCGTTCAAGGCTGGACCATCGCTGCTCCCTTCTGAGGCGCCATTCTTTGGCCTTGGACCTCGACCATTGCGGCCTCCGCGGCGTCCATGGCTATTTCTTCCACGGGATGACCCTTGTGATGGAGTCTGGGATGAATTGCCCTGGGTTTCGGGCATAACTTGGTGCAATGTGATGGGGGACTGCCTCACCAGTGGCGATGAGGGCAGGTTTGCTGTTGTGGGCGTTTGTTCAAGAATTTCTGCTGCGGCCAACGGGGCCAGGCGTGTGTCGAGTGCTGTGGCTGAGAGTGATATCTTTGTTAAGCGCCTCGAGGCAGCGAAAATAGCTTAAACTGTAGAAGTTGAAACGCAATGAATAATTGAATCGGTTTGGAGGCGAGTATTTGATGATTTTGAAGGTTGGTGGAGCGCCTCGCATGCCCGCGGGCCCTTACCTAACTGGGCCTGGTTCGAGACGCCACCTCCAACGCTTACCAAGGGCTCCTCAATGAGTCACTTTGCAAGACTCATCATCAGACGGATTTGGCCGCCCAATTGGCCAATCCTTTGCATCAATTCCAGCTATTGAGGCATGATCCACAGCCTTTCGAGTCACATTTAATTTTCTGCTTTTATCCCCAGGCAAGGCGTTCTCGAGCGTGTCCAGCCTGGTACTGAGAGCACTGTTGCATGCGACCCGTCTTGGGCAAACAGAAGAAGGCAATATTCTTTAAAAAGGTCCAATGCAATAATTTTACAGTAGAAGGGTACTATAAAACCAGCAGTGATGTGGATTTTCTTCTTGGCATGTAATTTTTCATTCATTCATTACACTAGCCATCTCTCACACTCTTCTACTCGCGGCCTAGAGGGTATTTACTCTAAACGAAGCCTTCAGTGGGTTCTCGATGAGCCATTCTGATCTACTCCCGGGGTCTCGGCTTTCTCGCCCAACCGCCAGTATCCTTGTCTCATAGAATATGCGGATTACATGGCGTCACTTGCTGCTACCGTCGTATGCCCTTGTGACTATGCATAGCAAAATAGCGAGGGGCTCAATTCGAGCATTTTATGAGCGAAGACCTCTGTTATACAAAACACAGATTGTATTTACTAGTTCTCGATGCACAGCTGTCCTGTAGTACGTATGGACATCTTTAAATAGACTCTGGTCGTGTTTGATGACATACTTGGTTTTGCCTCGAGACGGAAATCGCGATTCGTCGCGTACTTTACGTGATTGACGCATTGTGATGAGACTCTGAAACTCGGCAGAAGAATTCATGGATTACTGAAAAAAAGTTCGCGTACGTTCCTAACAGGTCACAGACGCCTTGTTCCTAACCTCTCGTGGCGCGGTGTCAAGTGTGCACGGAACGCATGCCAGGTGCACTAAAACGATTTGTGTCAAACATGTGGAGACGGATGCCTTTTGCTACTGACACCGTGAAACTAAAGAGAGCCGCGCACGAATATTAAGACAGAAACTCTATGCTATGAGCTGGCTTCACCTGAAAGCTTAAACAAGACCGCGTGTCAGGTCTCCAAGCCG
Organism: Lecanicillium saksenae; assembly: GCA_027627215.1. Lineage (NCBI taxonomy): Eukaryota > Fungi > Ascomycota > Sordariomycetes > Hypocreales > Cordycipitaceae > Corniculantispora > Corniculantispora saksenae. The sequence goes on along the minus strand of JANAKD010000344.1, from coordinate 18,071 downwards.
CCTTTCAGTGAGTATTCAGGTCGCCTAACTCGCAGCGCATCTATATTTAGCTTCTCACCATGTTTTGCCATTTTTAAAAGGTGCTTATCAGTTGGCTTGTCATAAGCATAGAACTAATTAAAGCGCGCTCGTGCAAATGTGGTGTGAGCTTCGGTTTCAACGACGGTTTGGCGCGTTAGATCCGCCACAATGCTCAGAATGCACTGGGCATGTCAAGTTTCTCCAACTTCGGAAAAATGAAATTAGACACAGTTTCTCCCTGTATCTCTCCTTCTTTCTCTCTCTCTCTCTCTCTCAAAATATAAAATAAAATAAAATAAAATCCTACCATATAGATGGTGACAGCAAAACTTCATGACAGGTGGATTCACATGCAGCAACGGGTGGCATACGAGCTTCAGCACTGACCGCGTGTTCGTATCAGGAGGGCTGTCCTGCGCACAGAGTCACGCCGCGTACAAACTTTCGTGAGAAGCAGCTGTAATTGCCTTCGTTTTCCGTATATGTAGCAGCGCAGTGCGAATGCCGGTATTACCGTTCTGCCTTGTGAGCGACAGGTGGTGATTGGATGTATGGGTGGGAAAATACTACAATTATGTAGTAATTGAACAACTATGGTGAGGAAAAATAAAAAAAGTACGACATTAGTGCATTAGTAGGAAATTAAGATCAAATTAGCGAAATGATGCACAGCGAATTGTAGAGGTACTCTCCTTTTTACCTGAGATCACAAGTTTTCTGAGATAGAACGTAGAGGTTGGCCGCGCACAATCAGGCGATGGGCAGCGCCTGGCGCGTGAGATAGAATATCTCACTGCGGAATGCCCGGAAGAAATAGAGAGAAAAAAGAAACAGAAATGACGCTAACAAAGTATTTGCCTGTGACCGACAGGGCTTTGCGATCCATTCGTCTCACCTACCTAGTATTGACGAGTGCCTCGAGCCCTACCTGAGCCTCCTTCAGGTGGGAGCCGGGTGCCTGACTGTTACCCAGCTGCTATGGTGTGAGGAGTTTCAGCGCCGTAACCCTCTGTCGCCCGCTGTAGGTGTAGCTACCTACCAAAGGACGATCTGGACCTCCGTTTGTCTTCCTGCATCTCGTAGGTATTCCTTCGCTATCCATCATTTGCATATTCGACAGATTCTCTGTCAACAGCCTTTGGCATCTTTATCCACCTGCATTGTCTCTCCTTTATCTGCTAAATGCCACTTCAGGTCTTAGCGTATGGTGCTGGCTCCTCGGCAGCGCCGCTCTGCATTGGACGACAGCTTGGATCGCCCAAGGGGTCCGAACCATTCTCCACTTCCATGGACTTCGATCATTTCTCGCCCTTCCCAGGTATTCCACCGACAGGCCAAATCTCGAGCCGCGAACGGACGAGTTTGAAAATTACCCTGTCGAAAACCCAAGCATAGTATGGGGTCCGCAGTCTTTCCGTTGCTGGCCCGTCCTCACCCATATGCTGCACAGCCTGGGTATCCTACAGCATCACTTACAGCCAGGTACGGGATAAAGTTTATCTGGTGGCACTTCATGCGCTAGAACTGACCCCTGTCAACCCGGGTTGATAGGTGGTCAATTGTCGAGGACCACTACCATGATAGATCGACAGTCAATCATGTTGGCTTGCTTCAAGCACAGGGCCTACGCCGGCTGTGTGTGCAGCGCCGTGCTGCAAGATACCGCTCTCCTTACCAACTGGTTGAAGTTGACTTGGCAGACAATTTTCTGAAAATACGGCATCTATCCACCACAGCGCGCGCCTGCAGTCTGGTGGCACTGCACGAGAAGGCTATTAAAAATGATTGGCATAAAATCACCTGTGAAGGGCCTTCTCATGCATGCCTTAATCAATCGTGCATGCCGTGTAAGTTTCTGATAGCAGATATGTAGTACGTGCTTCGCATTCATTTCCGTCAACATTAATTAATGCACTTGGGAGCCGTGTTGTGCCGCCCGGGCCTTCTGCAACTCTCGCGATCTGATCCCCGCCAACCGCAGGCCAAAGATGGTCAAGGTAGATGACTGCAACTGAAATTATGGCTAGGACTTTGCACCGACTTCGCCCCACGGCACAAGCGCAGCACCGCACCGCCGTTGGACCGCCACGTTTTGGCGATGAGTTAAGTCTCCAACGCCAGTGAGCAGCTCAAGCGCCAGGTCCCCTCCGAGTTTTGAGCTGCCCACTCGGCCGTGCATAGCCTGCCATTTGCGGTCAATTCAGGTACGAGGCTCAAGCAGAGAACAGACCATCTACGAGCTATTTTTGAAAATAATCTCAGTTTCCGGTAATGTAGTCACGTATCCGTCTTGGCCGTGCCAGAAGCCTGCTCTGGTTTTACCAGCCCGCCGCGCTTGGTATAATTTAGCTTCGGGCGCTTTCTTCTATGAATGGAAATGTCCTTTTCTTCCTTCAGTTCCTTCTTTTTTTNCTTTTTTTTTCTCTCTCAAGCTCCTACCACTACAGTGTGATAATAGCTACCGGCCAAACGCACCAGTCTGTAGCAGAAGATCACTGGGGTGATACAAGTCGCCCAACATGAAGGCCTCAACAGTGGTGGCCGCCACCGTCACCACATTATTATCCTACTCAGAATCTGTGGCTGCCAAGTCACTCAGCAGAAGTGCAAATCTCGTATCGCCAAACGCATTCGAAGAGCAAGGTTGGCAACATCAGGGCTGCTACGTGTAAGTGATGGGCATCTTGGTCTGGTGGTGGCATGCGCGGTCTGACTCAATATGTATACAGTGACGTAGGTCGTACGATTTCCGATGTCATCTCTAGCGATGGAGGCATGACGAATGCCAAATGTACAGACTTCTGCTTTAAACGAGGCTTTGTTTATGCCGCAACCGAATACTTCTCAGAATGCTACTGCGGAAACATTGTGGCAAGAGGAGCCATAGCAGCCAAGGCTGAAGACTGCGACACTCAGTGCTCGGGCAATAGCACCGAGGCTTGCGGTGGAAGAAACAGATTGACTCTATACAAGACTAGCAAAGTTATCCCACCCGCAGTCAACCCAGGCATTGGTGACTGGGAGTCAATGGGATGTCATGTGTAAGTTCCAGCCACCTGTTGCGCAGCTTCAATGCTGGTAGTGGTCCACAACACGAATGGTGGTTGCTGACTTGTAATTATAGTGAAGGTAGCACAGGACGCGCACTGGAGCGCCAAATTTGGAGCATCCCCGGTGGCAATATGACGGCACCACAGTGTATGCGCGCCTGTGACGCCGGAGGCTACGCTCTTGCCGGTGTCGAGTACGGACGCGAATGCTGTAAGGAAGAGACACTCCAAGTATGAAAACTCGGGCATCTGGCTAACTTGAACGAATCAAAAGTCTGCGGTAACGAACTCAAGAACTGGGCGCGCCCTGCAACTTTCGGTGGCTGTACCAAGACTTGCTCAGGCAACCTCACCGAGTACTGCGGTGGTTCCAATCGCCTGAATCTCTACCAGAACAAGCTGCGCTACAAGCCTCCGCTAACGTAAGTAAAAAGTCCAGCTACGTCGGGTGCCAAATCCGTGCACAGAGACAACCCCCAAGACATGCATAAAAAGAATGCCTTTGATTCGGCCCATTTTTCGTGCTGCAGCACACAGACAGCGGCGCCCCCGTCCTTGTGCAGCACGGCCCCATTCGCACCTCGCATTTGGGTGACTTGCCCTACCTAGGCGCGGCCAGCATCATGAGCCACTCACCTACTTTTTGATCCCGAAGCTCGTATTGGTAACGAAGCACTGCTAACTAGAGTTTACACTCACAGAACCAGTCTTCCGACCCCAACCACCACAACTGACATCGGCACCACCACGACGCCGACAGCCTGTCCCAACCAGCCTGCTACCATTGCCAAGGACTGGAAGCTCGATGGCTGCTACACGGAGGGCAACAAGGTTCGCGCCCTGAGCGAGCGCTGGTATGCCGACAATGAGATGACTCTGGACGACTGCTCCCGCTTCTGTACAGGCTTTGCCTACTTTGGACTTGAGTATGGCAGAGAATGCTACTGCGGAAACTCGTTCAAAGGTGGCGCTGTTAAGACATCCGCATCCGAGTGTAGTATGATCTGCCCTGGCGGACAGCAGTGTGACTACTGCGGAGCTGGCAACCGTCTTTCCGTGTACCAGAACGCAAAGATCGACCCCAGCGGCAGCAGCAGCTCCGTCACCTCAACCAGCTCCACTTACATGACCAGCAGCACCAGCTCGCATACTTCTTCAGGCACCCCCAGCTCCGTGTCGACGACTATCACCTCTTCTCTCACTTCCTCTCTCCCTATTACTGGTCTCAACTCTACCACTACCACATCGAAGGGAGTCTCTACCTCCGTGTCCAACTCTACCCTGGCATCTTCTAGCACTAGAGTTACCAGCACGACTACGGTCCCGATTACCACCACTTCGCTGGTATCCTCCACCAGCATCAGCAACCTCTCTTCTTCGGCCACCAATAGCTCTGTTTCAACGCCAGTACCGGTGACAAACGCTACAACCTCTCTTCCTCTTACTGGTACCAATTCTACTTCTTCCACGGCGCCACTTTCATCCGAGACAAAGTCCACTGAGAGCAGCCTGAACTCAACTGCTTCCACAGCTGCTTCTACCCCGGCTGGAACTACTGCTTCCGCGACTGTTTCTTCCATTCAGAGTCCATCCTCATCCCTCTCGTGGAGCAATTCGACGACCGGACCCTTGGCTACCTCTGGCTGGAACACGACTCAGACGAGACTGCCGCCGCCCCCTCCCACTGGCAGCACATCCGGGTTCCCATCCATTGAGCCAACTGTTGGCCCCAGCACCCAACACTCGGAGACGCCTACACGTAGCTACCCCGGTTCAAGTGCAAGCTCAACTGGAGTTCCTCCTATCACAACTGTCATTGGAACGAGAACTGTGACGGTTTATCCTACAAACACAACTGCGCCGACATCGTCGAATGCCACCACTGCCAGCAGCACAGTTTCAGGATCATCGAGCTCTCCTACCGGAAACCCCAGCCTAGGAACTTCCACCAACCCAGTGAACTCCACGGCTAGCCCTACCCAGGCAAGCACCACTGCCCCCCTTGGTACAGCTGGCACCTCCAGTTCTGCCTCTTCGATCCCTCAGGTCACGGGCACTTCGAGCATCTTGAGCACGGCTGAGACTACGGCACCAACTCAACTGAGTACTCCCGTACCACCGTTCCGGAACACTACAACAGGGTGGCATTTCACCAACACAACGAGTCTGCCTAGCTCGTCGCAGAATTCCGGCACAGGAGTCACGTCTGCTACCTCAGCGCCACTCACTACCGGAGGAGTGCCGCTCACGACTGGAGTACCACTCACTTCTGGACCATCTACGTTTGCCACAAACTCGTCTGTCCCGCTCGTGAACTCGACTACTACTTTTACTGCAGCTACAACGCCAGTTAGCTCTAACAGCACTCAAGCTCCGACATCTTCCGTTAGATTTCCCAACACAACCTCTGTGTTATTCCCCAATACATCCACAGTGCTATTCCCCAACACATCAACCACTTCAACGACTGCTACTTTCCCTGCCACCTCGGCGGTTCTCAACCAAACAACGAGTGTCCCTCTCAATACAAGCTCGACTACTACCACTAGCCCACCGTTCCTGAACAGCACAACATCTTTCATCCCTACCTCCACTTCTTCTCCGCCATTTGGCAACACAACCACTTCAAACACTACCACTGCCATTGGATCAGTTTCTACGCCGCCATTTTTTAACACGACCACGGCGTCAACGCCTTTGAACACATCCACAACATCGTACTCTTCGCTGCCTGTCTCGAACAGTACCACCTCCACTTCCCCGCAATCAACTCCCACCCCGCCGTTCTTGAACACAACATCAGCTGGACCCATCCCTACCACATCTGGCCTGCCTTCGAATAGCACAACCCAGGGCACCGTCCTGACAACCCCATCCGCCTCTGTTGCAACAAACTCCTCTAGCTCTTCTTCAACCACTTCCACCCCGACTCCTACTAGTCTTTGGCCTAGAGGCTGGGATCACTTCGGCTGCTGGGTTGACGGTGTTGCAGGTCGTATTCTGGACAAACAGCTCCCTGATTCAGAGGAGCTTACGCTTGAACTCTGTGCACTTAGCTGTGACGCAGCTGGTTTCACGGTAGCTGGTGCGGAGTATCACTCACAGTGCTTCTGCGGTAACCATATTGTCAACGGAGGAGCCAAGGCCAAGTCCAAAGCCGAGTGCGACACCCCTTGTTCAGGCAACTCGACCCAATCCTGCGGTGGTGGTAATCGCATGTCAATCATGTCTCTCGGAGAGCCAAAGATTCAGCAGCCCCCCAGCACTATTCAGCGGGTTGGCAACTGGAAATACGAAGGATGCTATGAAGATAACGCCAACCAGACCCATGTCTTCTTCTGGCAGAGCTTCTTCCCAGATGTCATGACCCCGAAGATGTGTCTGGATAAATGCGCCGAATATGGTTACATGGCCGCTGGTCTGGAGTATGGTCAAGAATGCTACTGCGGTGACCCGCAGAACATTGTCGTCAAGAAGTCCATCAAGAAGGACGAGAAAGAATGCAATGTCCCTTGTGTAGGAAATTCCTCTGCTATCTGCGGCGGCGGAAACCGTCTGTCCACATACTTCTGGGACGCGAAACCATTCTATTCCTGGGACATTCCAGAAGAGGGGTCTCCTAAGGCCGGTTCGTACGACTTCCTTATTGGTGGCACCAACATTCCCCTAATCACTTCCCAGGCCATAAACGGTAAAATAACCTTCCTGGAGAAGTTCGGGACGGGCCCCCCCAATTCGACTGGCGCCTACGAGCTGGATCTCTCCGAGATTGACAACTGGGACAAGGCATGGAGAACGATGCACGTCAAGACTGATGTCTTCTGCGCTGCAGGCCTTACGCTTCCCGACAAGGCTGGCCGCCAGATCAACATTGGTGGTTGGTCAGGTGCCTCGCTACACGGTGTGCGACTGTATAGTCCCGACGGCACAGCTGGTGTCCACGGAAAGAATGACTGGGAAGAGGATGTCAACACTCTAAGGCTGCAAGATGGTCGCTGGTACCCCACTGCCATGAACATGGCCAACGGTTCCATCCTGATTATCGGTGGTGAAGAAGGTTCCAACAGCGCGCCAGTGCCTACGCTCGAGATTCTTCCCTACACGGGGTCAAAGCCGCTGCACATGGACTGGCTGGAGCGGACCGACCCGAACAACCTGTATCCGTTTGCTGCTGTCATGCCTTCTGGTGGTATCCTGGTCATCTACTGGAACGAGGCTCGCATCTTGGATGAGAACACCTTCGAGACCGTCAAGACGCTGCCAATAATCCCCGGCGCTGTCAACGACCCCAAGGGCGGCCGCACTTATCCCCTGGAGGGTTCATCGGTTCTTCTACCTCAGCACGCCCCTTACACTGACCCTCTCGGTGTTCTCATCTGCGGTGGTTCAACTCTTGGACTTCACAATGCCCTAGACAACTGCGTGAGCACCTACCCTGACGCCCCGAGCCCCAAGTGGGAGCTCGAGCGCATGCCCTCCCCGCGTGTCATGAGCTGCATGGCTCCTCTGCCTGACGGAACCTTTGTGATTCTCAACGGTGCTCACCACGGTGTTGCCGGGTTCGGTCTCGGTGTTGATCCCAACACGAACGCGCTTCTGTACGATCCCAAGAAGCCGCTCGGCCATCGCATCACAATCATGGCAAACACTACCGTCGCTCGTCTCTACCACTCGGAAGCCATCACGCTTCTTGATGGGCGTGTGCTCGTTAGCGGCTCCGACCCGCAGGATGGCGTCAACCCCCAGGAGTACCGCATCGAGACCTTCACACCGCCGTACCTGCTCAGTGGCAAGCCTCGCCCCAAGTTCACCGTCAAGAACACCGACTGGTCCTATGGTCAGAAGGTCACCGTCGAGCTGGGTGGCGCCGCTGTCAATGGCGACATCACCATGTCGCTGCTCGGCTCCGTCGCCAGCACGCACGGTAACTCGATGGGCGCGCGCACTCTCTTCCCAGAGGTATCGTGCTCGGGAACTTCTTGCACTGTGACTGCCCCTCCCGGCAAGTACATCGCCCCTCCAGGATGGTATCAATTCTTTGTCCTTGATGGTGGTATCCCTGCCGTAGGCGTTTTTGTTCGTATTGGCGGTGACCCTGCTGGACTGGGTGACTGGCCCAAGGACGACTCTTTCACCCGCCCCGGAGTTTAATGATTTCTTTTGTTTTGATACCAGCTGTTGAGTATAACTGATATCGACATTTTCGGTCATGTTAATGTTGCCACCGCCACTTGTTTCATTCATGCTATTTATGCTATTCACATTATTTATCATTATCCGATGAACAAAAAGTTCGCTGCGACGGTTTCCGTACTAGGTTGATAAAGGATTATATACATACGTCGTTAATGATCATTCACAAGTTTAAACATGTTCTTTATCTTGAGTCGCAGAATATGTTATCAATTTAATGTTGTATCGTAAGTGTAGTCTGATGAATTATTTACGTGCCACACAACCTTTGATGGTGTTGGTGGCTTGAATAAATGCGAAATGACATGCATATAAACCTCAATGTACTCCTAACAGCGCATCAACGATAGCCTTGAGAACGCCGCCAAGTTGAATGGCATCATAGACAGAACTGTACATGCCGCATCGAGCGTCAACCTCGGAGGCAGGAACAGTTACCGACACAGAGCGTCCTTCGTCACTCTGCCCTGGCCTGGCACCACCACCCAGTACTTGTATCGAGGGTGCCCGCGGCCAACCAGGCCCCTCCTTGGGATTCTTGGCGAAATCGGCCCAGATCTTCTGCATCGCTCTGGAGGTTTCGCCTTGAAATGGTGTGGCACCTTTCCGTGGATACGTCCCGAAGATGGGTGCGATTTCAGCCGAGTGATATGCTCCGTCGCCAGGGACAATCTCAGTGTTGGGAAAGCTGGCGTTGTAGTAATAGCGCCATGTTGGGATCCTGGCCGCGGTAGAGTCGCGCGCTGTGCGAGCCGCGGGGCATGTCATGATTGCCTCGGTGGCTAACGCCTCGTCTCGCTGCTCTGGGGTGGCAAACCCTTTATATTTGGGACGGTAGATCTGAAGAAACAACTTGCTCGTTGCGGTTCCTAAATAACCGGCCATCAAATCATCAAGGCTATTGCCGCCAGCTAGGAACGGGGATGCCTCGTTGGCGTTTGACCCAATCAAGAATGGCACACGCGCAACTGCCTTGTGGTTGAGTACGGAAGCACCACGCCTAGTAGATATCGAGTTGGCAAACGTGACCCCTGAATCAGGCGACGGGGCAAAAGTAAGATTGTTGTCATCGGCAGTCTTTAACAGCTGTGAGGCCGGAACGTTGCGCATGCACTCGAGGACATTCCCTGCAGAACCGCAATTCGTATTTGATACCAGAGTACGCCACGCGGTTTTATCTTTCTCCACAGGGTCCGAACTTTGCTCGAGTCCCAGAGACTGTGCAATAGCCGCGGCGAAAGGTAGAGGATTAGGCGGCGCAGTTATCAGATTGTCGACGGCGCCACCGCCGGCACTCTCGCCAAATATCGTGACACGGCTTGGGTCCCCGCCGAAAGATCGTATATTACGTTGTACCCAGTTGAGGGCTAGACGTTGGTCATGAAATCTGTATATCGGATCAGTATTAGTCAACCCTCATTAAGCATAGAAGAGCAATGCCATAACTAAAGCGACAATTATTGACATTTAGAGAGCTTGCGGAAATTATTGAACTCACCCTAGGTTTTTCTCTCGCTTCGGAATGTCGGGAGAGGGGGGAAAGCCGAACAAATTCAGACGGTAGTTGGTCGTTATAACTATCACGTCTTGGTTCCCGGCGATCTGGCTTGCTTCATACAACGGAAGCGCACCAGTGCCAATCATGTTCGAGCCACCGTGGATCCAGAACATGACTGCCTTATTGGATCCGGGCGTTGCTGAGCTAGGCGCAAACACATTGAGGTATAAACAGTCCTCATCGCCAGGAACTGTCGCGGGAGGCGAATTGAAGTATTTCTGCATCAAGTCTGCATTTTTCGCGTGGGTGCTGAACAGCTGATGGCAGGCGTTGCCAAACTGAGTCGCATCACGGCTGCCCTGCCAGCTTTCTGCTTTTGTAGGCAGCTCCCATCTTGCCGGCGGCTTTGCGAAAGGAATGCCAAGAAATTTGTTGATGGCGGAAGAAATCGTAGGCTCCGACACAGTCGTGCCGACGAGTATACCGGTGTCGATCGTAGCGGTAGGGCGGCTGTTGTCTCTCACAGCAAGAGCGTAGGAGCAAGCCGCTTGATAGCAGAGCAAAACAGCCCCGGTGTAAGTCAACTTGACCATGACAGCGACTTCCTCTGGCTGTCAGGCTCTGGGCGATAAATGAGGCAAACGGAACAAGGAAAAGTCATTTATTCTATTGTTACGGCACCGGAAATAGCCCTTACTTGTATGTGCTACTCAGTGATTGTGAGCAAAGGGGTGGCAGTCTACCCACCCACCCTGCTGCGAAACTTGCTTTTGGGTGAGGTCTCACTTGTTGTTCGCGAAAAGAACCACGTCAATCGTCTCTGCGCTAGCCAAGGGCGGATCCGCCAGCCATGAACATTGTATACCGGGGATTTGTGTCATTTGCCAGTTTCAACGTCGTATCGTGTGCGGCTGAACTATTTGAATTCGCCACGATGGAGCTGAAAAGCGATTCCGCGTATTCCTGTGTTTGCTGACTGTCTACCAGGGAGGGAAAAAGTGCCCGTGATGCATTTTGTGCATGCAGCTGCACGACGATGGGACACGGTTACCAGCACCAAGACAACCGCCCTTTTGGGGGCAAGCAATCTCAAGGTGCCCCGCTGGTGACAACCGTAAACGACCGAGAGCAGGCTTCTCGCTTACGTCCAGGCGAGAAATAAAACAAGGAGAGTTGAATAAAACTGGATACGCGAATGTTGCATGCTTAAAATTCACATAATAGATGCTCTACGATTGACATTCGCTGAACGCAGAAACGATGATAATGGTCAACCTTGACATCTGGGCGGCGGAAAGACATGTCATAAGTCATCCTGTGTTGTGTGTCTCAGCCTCGAAGTACGGATGATCAACCTGCCGCGTCTCGTTCGCCCTAGCGTTCGGGCACGCCTTAACTTGACGTATGGGATAATTACAGCCTGATGCTTCATGGAACCACTTGCCATCTGGCCACGCGATTCACCAGGCCGTCCGCAATTGAACTAGATTTGCGATCTGGTTTAAGAGCGTTGGAAGCTAGGCCGGGCTAGCACAGCTTATTGAGAAGAGGCGGAACTTGGACGTTGCATCCCGTCAAAACTTCTGAACCATGTGAGAGGGGCGGGGGAGAAGAAGAAGGACAACAATTTTATGCCACCAAACCAATCATTCGGTTATTTCTTTGCAAGTCAACGTTCCCGAAGCTGCCGCCAAGAAAGATGCGTGATCTTACACCCGCAATCGCCGGCCCCATTATCTCAAACGGATTGTCTGATATGAGATGATCACGTGACCCGGTCTCGCCAAATTTCCCAGGAGCTTCGATATCGGCGGACAAAGGACTTCAGGATTATCAGGCCCTTGCCAAACGACACCGAATTAATCCCCTTGGTTGACGTTCCGACTCCCAAATCGTCCAAAATGGCTGCGGTTATCAAGGCTCTCAACGCCAAGATTCGGTCGAACCCGACCGTGAGCTACATTTGCTCTACCCGTAAGTCGCCAAATCTTTTTTTCCCTTCCCTTCCCAGTGCTTAGCTTGGCCCCGGATGGCCGGCGCGCCTCCTTTTGCGACGACGTTACGAGCATTCCGCAACCGATCCAACGCGGCTGCTTTATCGACAATCGGATGTCTCGGGGTGCATTCGACGCTTGTGCATCATTCCCGAACGCATTTCCGTGCGCGATTCGCAATAGAGGGTGGCAGCAACGATACCGGCCTTGTGGAGCAGCTCGCCGGGAGTTGGTGGACTGTTTGAGAGATGCTGCTTGAAGAAATAGCATTGCTGACACGCCTTGCGCTCTAGATTTCTGGGGACCCGTCTCCAACTTTGGTATTCCTGTCGCCGCGGTCATGGACACCCAGAAGAGCCCTGACCTGTAAGTTGGCAGACTCAGCTGGCCGCGCATCGGCGCACGCCGCGCCCATTGCCTTGGGACATGACATGCTGACATATTTTTGCTTGCAGGATCTCCGGTGGCATGACTGGTGCCCTCGTCATCTACTCCGCGACCTTCATGCGCTACTCCCTCGCCGTCCAGCCCAAAAACTACCTCCTGTTCGCCTGCCACTTCGTTAACGAGTGCGCTCAGCTGACGCAGGGCTACCGATTCCTGCAATACCACAACTGGGGCGGCAAGGAGGCTCTCGAGGCCGCCAAGGCTCAGGCTGAGAAGGTCGAGGACAAGGCCAAGGCCATTGTCAGCAAATAAACAAAAGATGGGAGGAAGTCGAGCTTCGGATGTTAGAGGCAGCTATTTCCAGCTTCCAGGATTTTCTCACAAGGAGGCATGCGCATTGCTGACCTGAGAGGGCCTGAAAATAAGGTGCATGCCTTGGACCGCGAAGCTGTGCTTGCATAATAGAGCTTGGATGGTAACCAACGGGGGGAACATTACTTGTATAATCCTATTGACGGGTCGCGCATGAAAACGATCTGTATAAAAAGTCTGTCCACAGGCAGACGAAACTCTTCCAGCCTGCATAGGCGCAAAACAATATACTTTTCCTTGATGATGAACAATGCAGCTGTGCCGTGGCAGTGGAGAAGCGAGTGACAGGAAACATGGGTTCACGCAGAGTTGCGTCGAGTATATCTGACAGAGTATTTTTCGATTACCAATTATTAAAACAATGAAGGGCATGATAGCCACGAGAAAAGACGAAGGCGAGTTTATGCAAAGCCCAATCCCCCCGCTGTAGGCCATTGCCAGCGTCATTCTTTTGGAGGCTTGACCACCAAGAGCAATGAACCAGAGTTGAAGACATGTTACTCGCGAGAGAGAGCTAGACCAATGCAAAGAAAAAGAAAGAAGAAAACGGCATAATTGCATTATTGTCAGCACAGCGCTCTGCAAACCATGGATGGTCCCGTGCATTGTAAGAGCATCAGCTTGGTTCCTTGATGTCGGGTAAGTCAGCACACACGGCTCTCGCAGCAACCACCACCTATATGCGACGATCTACCAGAAACAATGCCACAGTAGTAGTATGGGAATAGTATCGGAAATAAGGCTTTTGAAACAAGAGCAATCTATTCGGTCTGATCTCATGTAATGGAAGTAGCTGTCGGGTGTGCAAGGAGTGACATCCCGACTGGGATGGCGTGGGACTAGAACGACTCGTTGAGGGCTGTGAGTCCCCCAAACCTGTGGTTAACTTGGTTAGAAGACAGTAAATTTTTTAAACTTTTTGTTCTTGCGTCGTAATTGTTGGCTCCCAGATGTGACGAGTTTTATGGCCACCCTCTGGGACGGATTTCTGGCAGATCTGTATGAGACCCGGCAATAGACTGGGCTTGCAGTGAAAATGTCATCAGAGCAACCCTTTTTCTCTAAAGTTACTTCTTGACCAAACAATCATTTTAAATCAGACTGAGTCACATAGCAAATTCACATTGCGCGATGCTCAGTCAAGACGCGGGCAACCTTGGCGGGTGCGTCACGCCAACCTCTCGAGCACAACCAAGTTCAATAGCCGTCACGTCATCTTCAGAGTACTGTCTCAATAGCAACCATCGCCTTTCTTGCATCATTTACCCATCTGCGTAGAGGCGCGTCCGTGGGTATCCTCTGGTAGCCGACTAATTATGTCAGAGAAACGGGCACAGCTCGAAGCGCGCCATAAATTTTGGCCCAGATTTTATGGAGAGTTTGGGCGCTGCGCAGTGTATGGGGATAGCACGGGGGTGTGTGGATTTTGCTGGGTACCATGTGATGCGCCAGCCGCTGTTCTGGAACGGTTTTACGATTGAGTCGAAGAAGATTTTTTTTTCTTTCTCTCTCTCCGTAAATCCCTTCTCCTTGCTGAAACCTGGCGTTGGCAAGATGGGCTGGTGGAGATATTTTTTTTAGAGATGTTACCAGAAATCGGCGACCAAGCCGACGTCGGAGCTGACGCCGAGTTGCGACCGCTTTTTTTTTGGTGCTCCTCTTTCCCATGTCTCTCTTTCTACTTTTATCTTGGAGACGAGAGATTTAATAAACCGCTATCTCTCTTATCTATGTAACGGCGCCTATCTCCGCGACACACTAAAATTGGACGTAGCATGTAACAAGCCAAGGGAAAAAGTAGAGCTGTCTTATCAATTGGCTTGTTTCTCTACCCTGTGAAGCAATGGTACTGAAGGATTTTCACCCTCGTCAAGTCGAGGTGAGCGGCGGCGTCCAGAGACTCGCGAATGAGTCTTGGGCGGTGCCCCGGGATGGGTAATTACGTAGCGCGCCAATGACAATTGCGCAATACTAAACCGATCACCTGGACGTATAAAGATTTTTCTCTCTCGCACTGTCCTTTGAACTATGACGGAAATAATGGATACTTTGTTATTGCAGGCCACTGGCGACGTCACGAGGCGAACGGCGTGCGTTCCTCTGGCAAGGAAGATGGGTGCTGGGCTGGCTGTCGGTAGCTGGAGGCTGGTCCGTTGTGGGGGGAAATGGGCCGGGGGTGTGTCTGTGTAGCTTCAGTTTCTGAAGCTCTGGCTGCATGTACAAGGCTCCTGGCTCCAGCAGGGTGGAAATGTCAACTAAAATACTTTATCAATGGCTCCAATGGGCCCCCCTAGGCTAGCTCGGGCTGGATCTCTCAGAGACAGGGCCCAGAGGGCGTGTGGCTCAGAAGCAAGAGGGACAAGATGGGGGGTTCTGGCTGACAGAGGACAGGAGTAATATGGCAAGTTTGTTGAAGTTGTATGTTTGGCTCGTAAGCTGGTCAATCCTGGAGCGAGCAAGAAAATGGCGCAATCATGCTGTCTTTGTTATTACCAGCCGAAACAAACATGTGCCACTTCGAGGGATGCATATACTTTCGGTTTACTAAGTGCCAGATTTGGAAAGGCAGGTTTGAATCTGCAGCAGAGTCGTTTTACGAGGGAGGAATCGCACGGTTGGTAGATGCATCTGTCACTCGGCGTGTTTCGGTTATGGAAGGCCAATGCCGATGGCATGGAGCAAGGACGGCGGTACGCTCCAAGGGCCGAGGACAAAAGAGTGGGAAGACAAAGAGAGCGCTGCCAAAAAGGAACCAACCCCAGCTAGCGCCGTCTCTGAGATCGGGATATTTCTGTCGACTCATTGGGTCACAGGCAGAAGAGAGGAATGAGGGAGGGTGGACGAAAAGTCAGATGCGGGCGGGCTCTCATTGCATAACCGTGACGAAAACACGGGGTAAAGATTTACGTACAAGCAACCGAGGGAAATAGCCATCTTGCATTAGAGCCGTGGGATGGTCCCGGGCGAAAACGCTTCGCGGCCGCTGCCTTTTGCTAGCCCAGCCCTCTTTTGTGCCGGGTGGGCGAACGAAACAACGCGGGGAGGCGCGGAGACGGGCGGCGAACGGCGGCTCAAGGCACACGGCGAGTCGAGCAGGAAAAAGCCCGTGGTGAGCCATGGCGAAAATAGTCAGGAACCATGTGCTCGTGGGAAGTCTCGATTTGTTCCGAATCTGGCATATGGCTCTGCCCATCACGCGGTCACCTGCTGCAGCAAGCCCTTTTTTCCCCTTGTGTGTACTCCTTTTCATTCGGGTTCCCCAACTGTTGCGTAGTGACACATGTTTTCTCGTCATGATGTAGGCCGGGTAGGCAAAGCAAGCAGTACGCTGCAGAAGCTGTATTGGCCAGCCGTTTTTGCTCCATACACGCCCCCTTCTTCTTCTGAGGGGGACCGACTACCCGATTAGAGTCTAGGTTTTTCGCAGCACGTGTAGCCCGCCGTGTAATACGTAGAACAGTATTCTTTACTAGCCAAAACATTGGAAGGTTGAAAGGGGGGTTTCGTTTGAACGTTGGAGAAATCGGTGAAGAAGGCACTGGCAGTCGAATCCCGTCGCCTGGTGTAATACATGGCGGTAATACACAGCCTTGGCGGGTTGCTGGCTGACACTGCTGCCTCAACTTTCTTACTCATATCTCAACAAGGCGGTAGATTGACAGCCCCGGATTTGCAGATGGACTGAGCCGTATCTCCCGGGGGAGCGTCAAAGGGAAAGAGTAAGATGTGAACCCTGCTGTCTCGGTGAGTTTTGGTGCGGTCGCCTCGTGGGCGGTGCATTATTGGGGGCCACGTCGAGGCCAAGAGGTTTACGGTGGACAAGTGGTCAAGGTTTGGCGAAGCAAGTCTTGGTAATGAGCACAGCAGGCATGGCCTCGGGACAAAAGCCACATCCCAGAATGGGAATACATAGAGGATCACGGTACCACAAGGCTGTGTCCTTTTTTTTTTCTGTTTCTCGAGATTTGTGCTCATCTACATTGGACGTGAATCTGGTGTTTGCAGTGTCGTAATGCGCCGTTATCCGACGAATGTGATTGGCCAATGGCTCCGTGCAAGCGGTCGGACGAGTGTCGGGCTTTGTTAGTGTTAGTGGCAGAAGCCAACTGAAACAAGAACGAGTTTAGCGGATGGGCGGGCAGCCACAAGCTACAGTGGGAAGGATTAGTGAAGGCGGTCGTCAGCTATTACTATTGGGGGCACGCTTTTGCGCAACCAGGGCAATCATTGCTTGTATATCAGGTTCGCTGACCATCTTGTGAGACGGGGGTGAGGAAGAGGAGGAGGAGGAGGAGCAGGGGGAATGGCTGCCAGCGAGGAGACAGGGTAGGGTACGCGTGGTGCAGCGACGATTGGCAGATCTTAGTATGGTCATGACGATTTCTGATGCAGCAGCTCAGAAAAAAGTGCTGACACAAGAACATAATCTGGACGCAAGCCACCATCCCCAACCAACCCGTGCCGGCGGCGAGAGGGGTACCGCAACGCACTGCACTGCACAACACAGCACGGTCTGACCCTGGGTAGAAAAGAAACAAGATGAAGTAATCTTGTATTACGGATATCTAGTGAAAATGGGTACGAGATGCCAAGTCCGAGGCGGTGCATGATTGCGGTCTGTTGGTATTACAGTCTGGAGAAGCTTAAACGCTAGGCTGTTGGCGTCTGAGACAGTGAGGACCTGGGGGGGNTGACAGAGAGAGAGTGGTGGGTGGTTTCGGCGCGCCGAAACAGGTCGACCAGAAGCAGGCATGTTTCTCTTGTTCTGGGTTTTGACCGCCAACCAAGCCAGGAAAACAATAGCTTTCTGGCGGCGGGTGATTGTAGTAAATGACTCTTCTCCTATGTTCGGCCGCCATATCCGTTGGGACCCGGGGCACGGCATCTGGAGGGCCGAAGAGTGACAGCGGTAGCAGCACCTGGGCGTCGTTGCTCAGGCGAGGCGACTCAGCAACAGGCGGGGGGAACGTACCTGGAAGCGAGGTCGGATCCCCTGTAGCAGGCCCTGTAGGCTAATGTAGAAGGCAGAGAGACCCATGTGGGCTTGCTCTGTGGCAGTTTTGGCGTCGTTTTAGGGGAGTCGGGCAGCTCGGGGCCGCCTGAAGCCCTGTAAAATACGAACAAAAAAAAAANGACCTTTTTATGTTACAGGGCCTCGGCCTTGGAGCCCGCAGAGAGGTTGCGCTAACCACACACCCCTTTTGGTGAGGGACACAATGGTGCGAGGTTGCGGTTGAGTTTGCGACTTGAAAACAGAGTCAAAAAAAAGAATAGAAAAATTTAGGCAAAAGAAGAGACTTGTTGCAAGATCTAGATTTTTTCCTTTCTTTTTTATAGTTTGATTTGGGGGAAAATGACGCTCCTACACAGTCTCCTCCAGACTGGCAGCGTTTGCTCAACGCCCTTATATGTATACCCCCCCTCCCCAGGTACCAGCTGCTCCTGCCACCCACTGTTGCGCTACTGCTGCTTGCTTGCTGCCCGCCGCGACGCTGTCAAGTACCCCGCCGTCCGTCTCCGGCTCTGCTCTGCCTGCTCTGCTCTGCTCTTGCTCGT
>JANAKD010000343.1:0-22245 GCA_027627215.1 Lecanicillium saksenae | reverse complement strand
GAGCCACCAGCCCCATCAGGGCGGCCACTTCTCGGCCACGCTCACCTTCCCGCGCTCCGCCTCGGTCCTGGGCTACTGCCTCCTGCCGCTCGTCGTTACCAGCATGTTCGGCGTCGTCATGCCCATGGACACGCCTCTGGGCATCATCCTTACCAGCTTCGCCATCATGTGGAGCACCTACAGCGCCAGCGGCATGTTCTGCGCCGTCGGCCGCATGAAGGGCATGCGCGCGCTCGTCGCCTACCCGCTCGCCCTGTTCTACGTAGGCTTCGGCATCATGGGCATCTTCAGCAGCCGTGGCAGCGGCTCTCTCGCCAACGCCGCGGCCAAGCTTAACAATGTTTAGAGCGCCTGGTGATGGACTTGATTCGAAAGAGACAACAAAAAAAACAGTGATTCATTCTACTTGCAATAGTCGAAGAATTACACCAAAAATGACAAGAACAAGGGATATATATAGTGGTTTTGCATTTGGGCGCATAGCGAGGGCAAAATTTCTTTGTAATGAAATCAATTACGCTTGGGTTGGGATGCTGGGTAGACATTGGTTGGGAGACGTGTCGAAAAATGCATTGCAAAAATGCCAAATGCGAACTCGTATTGTAGAATAGAAGATTGGTAGACAGCCTTTCCACAATAGCCGTTTCTGATAATACCGCAGATACAAGGAAGCTTAGGAGTATGCACTTACTGATGAATATACATTTTAACAAAGGCATCACTATCTTATGCAAAATGGAAAGATAGTTAAAAATGAAGATGATACAAGATGCTGAATTGTGTGATCTAGGTTCGGTTAATCGATCAGAAGATATAGTATATAAGGCAACTCTTTTTTATCTTTTATGTGTCTGGGCCAATCCCAAATAAATGTCGTGACATAAAGAGCCATCCCATCCGAACTCATTTTCCTTTTCCATCATACCGGTAGCTTTTTTCCTGTCCAGTAAAACAAACAAATATCCCATGGCCCTCAACTCACAAATGGCGCAAACGATAAAAAAAAGAGACAAGCAGGCTAAGACTAAGAAATACAAACGTGCGGGTGAGAATGCAGTTTTCTCCCCCGACTGTGGTTGCCAAGCATTCTAACGCAAAAAGATGTGTGACCCAAGGTAGCAAAGAGAAACAGAAAATAGGGGAAAAAATGAAAATGCCGGGATTATACATGCGGCTGTGTGGTCGCGTCGATTTTATTTGATATGCAAACTGCGCGGGCGCGCAGTTTAGTGAAAGCCGTTGGTCTTGGCGCCGTTGGTCTTGGCGCCGTTGGTCTGACCCTCAGCGTTGCCATAGAGGATGGAGAACTGACCACCAGCACCGGCACCGATGATCTTCTTGCCTCGGATGGCAGTGTTGTCAATCTGGGTGGGGGTCGTAACATCCTCAATCGTTCCCTGTCCGGTCTGATAGTTGCTGGAGAAGCCCCAAGAGTAAGCCTTTCCGTCCCTGCCGACAGCGAAGCTGTTGTCAGAGCCAGCTGCGACAGCGCAAATACCGGAAACTTCGTCGTTAATGGTGGGCTTGACCAAGATTCTGGGTGCTCCTCTCTCATCGTAGATGACATCGTCTTTGTTGAGCTCATCAAACTCGAAGCCGACCTGGTAACCGTCAACACGGCCCCAGGTGAAGAGTTTGCCCTTGTCCGAGCAGGCGAGAGAGTGGTGGACACCGCCGTCCATGTCAGTGATAATGTGGTCGTCAAGGTCCGTAAGCTTGGCAGGCTTGAGGATCACGGCATCATCCTCACCAGCGTTGGACTGGACACCAATTTCACCAAAGTTGTTCAGGCCCCAGCCCCAGAGCTTGCCGTCCTTATCGAGGGCAAAGCTATGGTAGGCACCACAAGCAATCTTGACGATCTTGCCGCGAGGCAGACCCATGCCCTGGGGAATGAGCGACGACATCTTGTTGCGCTCAATGATGCGGCGACCGAGCTGGTTCTGCTGACCGCAACCCCAGGCAACGACGTTGCATTTGGTATCAAGCGCGAGAATATGGTTTGCACCAGCAGCAAGCGCAGTGATGTTCTTCAGAGTCGGCATGAGCATAGGACGCTGCTGGATTTTAATAGACTCTGTGAAGCCCAGGATACCGTCACTGGAACGGAAAGTGCCCCAGCCATAGACACGTCCGTCCTGGGTCAGAGCAAAAGTGGCACTGTCGCTGGCGACAACCTGCACGAACTTGGTACCAGGGGCGAAGAATTCATCGCCAACGGCGATAGGAGTACTCTCGCTAGGGTTGATACCAGTATCATCCTCGTCCTCATCGGAATCGGAGTCGTTACCGTCCATGTCCTTCAGTCCACCGTCCCAGGTTGTGTCGCGTCCAAGGGCACCCTGATCGTTGACACCCCATGTCAAGATCTTATTATCGCGTGTCAGCGCCGCGACGTGCATGCCTCCGCACGAGATCTGAATGACACCGACGGACTTCGCGTCGAGGTTGGCGTTCAAACGCGGGCGCTTGACATCGATGGGCTTCTTTCCGTCGACCTTCTTAGAGCCCAGGCCAAGCTCTCCAGAGGTGCCCTCGCCGAACACGTAAATGTCAAGAATTTGATGGGGGATCTCGTTGATGATCTTGCCAATCTCGGGGAACTTCTTTGACTTGGGAACAGCGATCGCGCGAGGAGCGGGAGTTTCGGACTTGACCTTCTTGGTGCGCTCGACATCCTCGGTGGCTTCGGCAGACGCCTTGCGCTTTCTAGACGCATCAGCGGTGCCATTGGTAGCAGGTGCAGCGTCCATCTTCTTAGCGGGAGTCTTGGCTTTCGACGCGACCTTGGACGCGGGCTTCTTGGTCACGGCAGCGGATTTCTTGCTCGCAGCTGCAGATGCAGACGCTTTCTTTGCGGCCGGCATCGTGGAGAGGTAATGACCAAAAAAGGGATCGGAACGGCGGGTGGCTGGATAGAGTTGGAAGGCTGTCGTCGTTATTAGGGGCCGGGTGGCGAAACGGCAAGCAGCGAGAGAAAAAACGCCCGGCGTGCGCAAAAAGAGAAATGCAGGCCAAAAAGGAATGAACTGCTCTCAAAAACGTGGCGCAGGCAAATTAAACAGCTGATCCAGGGATGACCACGTCGGGCGAATGAAACCGATGGAAAGATGACGTCCGCTTTGATGGGAATGAAGGCTGGAAAGCTTGATTCTCGTGTGCTGGAGCAGCGAAAATGCGCGTTCGAGAGCTGGCGCTGATGGAGCCACTGAACTTTTGTTGCAGCTCAGGTTCCACCAGCGCCTAGCTCATAAGCTCTGACCGCCCTGGCAACTTTTTTGCTTATGTCCGGCAGAATGCTCGGCTGCTCCGGGCGGTGAATCAGTCGGCCTGGCAGTTCGATTTACCAACAAACGAGTGGTGTGTTCCGTTGCAGACTATTGTACAAGTCATTCAGAGTAAGAATATTGATGCTGTAGCATGCGACAAATATAATTTCATTTCACAATGATGAGAACACTGGTTAAAATGTTGTTTCATTCTATCAGGCGCGTAGTCTTCACGACTCGGCCCCCTGTCATGCTATTTATGGTATTATCTTCAGCTATCCATGCCTGTGCCTTTGCCAGTAACCCCGCCGGTGCAAATGCAATAAAAATAAAAGAGTTGTGTGGTTGCGGGAGTAAATCAAGAATGTTTCCACTCTGGTTGCCCCGGCCTGCCACATCGTAGAAAGCAATCCGTAAACGCCAATGCACCATCACCATGCTGCCAAACTAGCCGTTCATATCGAAGCGAGCCGTGTAATGAAAAGGGTTGCCGTTGCCATCTTTACTTGCGGGTGGTGAAGTCAATCTCGTTGGCGGGGTTGAAGCCACCGTCGGAAGCCTTCTCGCAAGTGCAGGCATCAGCAGCGCGGATGCCGCAAGCGCAGGTGGCGCCGGAAGGGCGAACGTTCTCGGTGGCAGCGCGTTGGCAAGTGCATTCACCAGCCNNGGGCGAGCACGGCACGAGCAGCGGGCGCCGGTCTGGATGGTGTTCTCGGTAGCAGCCTTGTCACAGGTGCAGTGAAGAGCTGGCTTCTGGCCGCAGCTGCAGGTAGCTTGCTGAGCTGAGAAACAGTTAGTATATTTGTGATTCACATCCATCTCGATTGAGCCAACGGGAAACATACCACAAGCACACTGGGCAGCATCGCCCTGGCGGCAGCAAGTGGAAGCCTTGAAAGCAGTCATTGTGAAGTTCGTGGGTTGTGAGAGAAAAGTCTCTGAAGTGAAATCGTTGTGATTTGAGGCGTAAAAGTTGTAGAGAAGACTGAAGAGAGCACTGGGTTGATTGAAGAACAAAGTGCACTGCTGTAGGTCCGACAGTGACGTCTTTATACTTGAATTCAAGATCCACAAAGCCTATGATCGGGCAGGCTGCTGACTTTGGGTGGTTGAATTGGCGAGGCCGTGATTGGTTGGGTCCAGGAAGTGGGCCAAGCTCAGCCAATAACGCTTGCCGTATTTCCAAGCACCTCGCGATCTGCTCGGCCCTGCGCTGGGCTGCGCCGCATCCATCCAGCGAATCATTCGTCACATTTTGTAATCATTCAGCGAACAATACGTCAGCCTTGCTAAGCTTTCTCAGGAACAATTCATCCTGGCTGTTGAGAATGTGACTCCCGAGACCCGATCTGGGAAGCCTACCCCCGATCATCCGGCCGCTGGTAGAAGGGGGCCATGCAGTTCTTAACACCAATGCACCCCTCCAGTTCATTGTCGAGTAACTGTGCGAGGGGGCTATATCTGTTTCACTTGAACAATTATAACATGGATTGTATTATACTGTGTACCAGAACAGCTGGATCATGCTTACTGCCCGCAAACTGCGCGGCTTCCTCACCCCCCAAAGCCTGATCGTAGCCTACGGGAAACACCCGGAAAAATGCAAGCTCATGCTCGCCAGTTTCCTGAAGCCGTTTCATGCATGTTAGTTATCCATGGTGGCTGGCTGCAGGTAAGTATGGCTTGCGATTCCACCGCATCGTACTGCAACTAGGTGGGGCTGGTACATCAATCGTCATTACAACCACAGAACACTAACGGCTTGGGTGACCAACATGGTCAATGGCAGCCGGCCCTGAAGTATTCCTTCTTCAGTTCTATCTCTATAACTTGTAATTACGAAGATCTTTCTCAAGATCATCCCCTTTGTAACCACTGAGCGATGGCCTCGTTGACGTAATGATGGACTCACCACACAAGCTGTGCCAAACAGGCTAGCGCGTCGCAACCACGGCAGGTGGTCGTCAGCCATTTCTCCCACCTATCAGATCTCGCCAGTCAAGTATTTAATCCAACTCAATTCATTTCTGCACTTGCCTTGCAACCTTTTCCCTCACACATCTCACATCATGTCTGCCTCACGAATCCTCAGCCCCCTCCTGCGCCATACGCCCCGCGCAGCCGCCCGTGCCTCCGCACCCTCCGGGTCCCGACGCTTCCTCAGCACCGACACGGCTCCCATCCTTTACTCGGCCCACGCCAAGGCCATTGGCGCGCGCAACGGCCATGTCGAGGGCAGCGAGGGGCTCAAGATGGACCTTGCCATGCCAAAGGGGCTGGGCGGCGCCGGTGGTCCCGGAAAGACCAACCCGGAGGAGCTGTTCGCGGCCGGCTACGGCGCGTGCTTCCAATCTGCCATGAACCTGGTCGCCCCGAAGCTGGGTATCAGAATGCCGTCCAAGCCAGAGGACAGCATCATCGAGACGACGGTACACATGGTTGGCGATCTTAAGAAGGCTGATCTTGGACTCTGAGTTGACATGCTCGTCAAGGTCAAGGGTGTCAAGAAGGAGGACCTGGAGAAGCTCGTTGAGAAGACCAAAGAGACTTGTCCCTATAGCCGCGCTACCCAGGGCAATGTTACCACAACCGTTAAAGTCGAGTCCCTCTAAACTTCGCAAAAAGAAAAGCTAGGCTGGTCTTCGGGGGGACGGCGTTTAGTATTGGGCTAGTGGCGCTTAATGCTAGGAGTATTTTCCGGAATATATTGGATTGCGTTCTCGTGTTCTACTTCTTTCCAAGATCTTTTGCGAGAGAAACTGCTCTGCGTATTTCATCATGAATGTCAAACTTGTAGATAAAATCCCAACGGCTTCCAAGCAGGCCAAGTAGGCCAGTGGCATCGACAGAAGCCGCAGCGCCTTGGAGGCACATCATCCTTCCTGTCACGTTGCTTGAATCTACAACTCTTTGATCGCGGGGTCGCCGTACTTGATCATACGCCCGAAATGCGACGGATATTTCTTCTGGTGCTTTCACTTGACCCAGCAGCGCACCTAGAACAGCAGCATCTTCAATCGCCATTCCTGCACCGCTGCCCTGCCACGGGGACATGGCATGCGCTGCATCACCCATGATGCAGGCATTTCCATTCGCGTAGGTCGGTGTCGATTTATGCTCCCATTGGTGATACAGCCTAAGGTCCGGGCATTCAAGAATCAGCTAGGTCTAGGATTAGTGTCGGCTTTCTGAATGGCATAATATTAGTGACTTACGTCAATCATATTTTTTGCGATGGGTCCATCGAGCCACGATTTCAGCTTATCTTCCAAGATCTCACGAGTGAGTGGCCAGCTCCGTTCCTCTGACGGATTTTCTTCAACGGCCGAAATCACACACTGCACTGTCTCACCATGGTCCAGGACGTCATGCATGATGAACGCCCCGTCTCCACACCAGCCATACTGCCGATGGACGTCGAAATATTGAGCGCCAAGCTTTTCTTTAGCCTTTCCAAATGGTACCAAATATCTGCAATCCCAGAACCCAGCTGGGCTAGCGGCATGTTCCGCGGTGGCCTCGTGGAGGACGTGCTTGCGCACAGATCCAAAGATGCCGTCGGCTCCAATGACGGCGTCAAATGTCTCGACGGTCCCGTCCCCAAACACCACCTTATATTTGCCTTCGTTGATACTGATGGACTGGAGCTTCTTATTAACGTGGAGACTGTTTCCGGGCAGCGGCGCGATCAGGGCAGATAGCAGTGCAGCACGGTGTACGATGCAGTTGTTTTCGCTTGTGGGAAGGTCGAATACCTTTTGTCCAGCGTGTGGTCCAGATGCCTACCCGATGTCATTAGCCGAAGCCCATCATTTGTGGTTCTGTGGTCATGAACGCCACTGAAGTCCTGGCGAGCCAAGAGATCCTGAACTATGTAGAGGGCCTTACCATAATCAGGCGAGTCGAGTTGGTAGGGACCGCGCCTGCCTTTTTTAGGACACTATCTCTAGCCGAAGGGATAATAGCCTCGAGTGCATTGATGGCGTTCTGCGCGAGGCCGACGGCGGCGCCGCGCTCGGAGAACTCAGGTGAAGCCTCGTAGACGTGAACATCAAGATTCGGCTTCTGAAACAAGGCATTCGCCATGCATGCGCCGGCGAGGCCACCCCCGATAATGGCAATGCGAATAGATTGCGCAGCCATTTTACAAGTACGTCCTTTACAGCTCTCGATGCGGTTCGGCGGCGAGATGGGTAGTATTTATCTCTCTACCCAAATTCAGTCGGCGCCGACCTGAGCTTTATAGCTCATTGTCTTTCATTGTATCGTTTAGGCTAGCCTTCGGAGCCTGTTTGAAGCTGGCCGTTTAACTGGGCTGTGGCGACGCAGAACTCCGCCTCTCGGAGACTTCTGAAATAGTCCTAGATCAGCGTCATCCACAGCCTTTTGTGGCAGCGCAGCACTTCTGTAGTTCATGAGGGGGCAAGATCGCGGGGTTATCACGCCTAGCGGAAAGTCGCGGACCAAGTACAGGGCTAGCGAAAATTGTTACCTGTTTCATCAGCGCACTTGTGGGTAGTTGTGCGAGATTGGTAGGGCTACGGCGAACCTCAGCACCATGAGAGTAAATCACAACTCTTGTTCGTCAATGTAGACAAGCGGATGGGCGCAGCATGCATTGGCCAAGTTTAGTATTGTGTGCCTTAATATTGCTAGTCTTTTTCCTGTTGGGCAGAGCCAAGCCAGTCTGCACTCGCCGAGGACGCGAACGTACCAATGCGCGAACCAGCAGGGGTCCTCATTAATAGGTAAGGAGCAGCACCTGGCTAGTCAGCCGCTACTGAACTTAATTTCGGCTGTTCGCGCAAATCGCTTGGCACAATGAGGGAAAACATACTGCTAGAGAGAGTTGGCAAGACAAGGCCGGCTCGCGACGAGAGCAATTTTAGCGTCTATTCCCGCGCTTGCCGTTGCTGCTACCCGTGAAGGCCTCGGCCCATTCGTCAAGCCACAGTGAGAACTAGTTCGCGATGCTGCCACGAAAAGTCAAAGAAGCACGATACGTTTTTTTCAAAGAGCAAACCAGCCTTGTAATTGACCAGGAATATGCAGTCGTCTGCTGGCAACGTAACCTGCAGTCGGCCACTGGTCTGAGCAACGGGGACCCCGACGTGGTATTACTTGCCCGTCAGCGGTTGAGTGCAGCAATGCGAATGCCCAGAGTTCCGCTCCACTGAACAAGGCACACGCTAGGCCAGCCTCAGACTGACATTAGCTCCAGGTTTCGCTGGCGGCCCTCTCAGCTTTCGAGTCTGGGCCTCTCGCACCCTTCCCTCGCCTAGGCGAAAAGACCGCGGATCAGCAGTCCAGGGAGTCAAGCCATCTTTCCTCGCAAACTCGGCATCGTCCACCTCTGATCTGCCGTAGCACTGCGCTTCTCTCCGCACGCCATGCCCGCGAATATATGAGGTTGCGCCCACCTCCATTCTCCCCCGTCTTTCGCGATCCGCCTCTCCACGATTCCTGCTGCTGGGACACACAATGAGTCGCGACGAGCACAATCTCTCCGGCGTGGACGATAGCCTCAAGGGCGCCTCGGTGCACGCCAATCCTGCTCAGTATGGTGATGTCGCCAGTGATGAGTATGCACGCCATCGTCTTTGCACAATGCGACGCCGCTAACAACATATCCTAGCAACGGCGAATCCGTCCTCCTCGACCCCAAACTCGAACGCCGACTTCGATGGAAGATTGATCTCTGCGTAGTGCCGACAGTGGCCCTGCTCTATCTTTTTTGTTTTATTGACCGTGCGAATCTTGGTAAGCCTCTGTGCCACCATCTTCCAATGCGCCATGAAAGTAGGACTAACCTCGCGTAGGCAATGCCAAGATCGCCGGCATGGACAAGGACCTGGGCATGAAAGGCTACGAGTACAACATGATCATCTCCATCTTTTATATTTCATACATCATCTTCGAGATCCCATCCAACATCCTATGCAAATGGATGGGCCCCGGATGGTTCATCCCTCTCGCCACAGTCCTCTTCGGCGTCGCCTCAATAGGAACCGCTTTTGTCAACACCGTGCCGCAAGCCGCGGGTGTTCGCTTCCTGCTGGGGATTTTCGAGGCTGGTATGATGCCCGGCATTGCCTACTACCTCTCACGCTGGTACCGCCGATCCGAACTTGCCTTTCGCCTTTCCCTATACATTGTCATGGCGCCTCTTGCCGGCGCATTTGGAGGCCTGCTGGCCACCGCCATCCTGAAACTGAAAAGCTTTGGGAGCCTCCACAGCTGGCGCATGATTTTTGCCATAGAAGGCATTATTACCGTTGGTCTAGGTCTTTTTGCCTTTTTCGTGCTGACCGATCGTCCCGAAACTGCCATCTGGCTCAGCCCCGAAGAAAAGAAGCTCGCTGTCGCCAGGGTCAAGTCTGAGCGCATTGGCAGCAAGCAAGTCATTGACGGCATAGACGTGAAGAAGCTGAAGAGGGGAATTTTCAACCCTATCACTTTAAGCACGGCGTTTGTCTTCCTACTCAACAATATTACGGTGCAAGGTCTGGCTTTCTTCGCGCCAACCATTGTTGCTACGATCTACAAAGACAGAAGCGTTGTTGAAAAGCAGCTTTACACCGTACCTCCATACGTAGTTGGAGCTTTCTTCACCGTCCTCTTCCCTCTCATAAGCTGGCGCATCGACAGGCGTCAAATTTTCTTCATCCTCTCTGCCCCGCTGGTCATGGTGGGCTACAGCATGTTCCTTGGCTCACATGATGCTTCTGTACGATACGGCGCCACGTTTCTCATTTCTTCTTCGGCGTTCTGTCTCGGCGCGCTCACCAACGCCCAAGTTTCTGCCAATGTTGTAGGGGACACCGCCCGCGGTGCAGCCATCGGCACGAACGTCATGTTTGGCAACATCGGAGGGCTAATCAGTGGCTGGTCTTACTTGCCTTTTGATGCCCCCAACTATCGTATCGGCAATGGCCTGAACCTGGCCGCCGCGGGAACTGTACTTGTCCTGGCCACGGCCACTCTGCTTTGGATGAAGGCTGATAATAAAAAGAGGCTTGCGGTTAATGCCGAAGAGAAGCTTCGAGGCAAGACGCCGCAAGAGATCGAGGACATGGACTGGACCCATCCAGGCTTCTTGTGGAAACTGTAAACGTATATAATAATATTAAAACTGTGTAACTTTCCGTAATACTTGCTAATAAATTTTGACAAAGAGGCCTGTGATGACTTTTTTCGCATACCTTTCCCTTGCCGGCGGGCAGAAAATCTCACAAGTGCAAGCCTCAGTTTCCCCATATATGAAACGGGCGCTCCAGGAACTGCGCGCCACCCCCTCGATGATGCGCCACTGTCAAAGTCAATTTCAACTTCACCCCTCGAGAGGATTCTTTCGAAAGAAATTTTCGATCAAAAATCTCAATGACTGGAAGGCCCTTTTGTATGATCTTGCTCAATTCCCCCCGAAATTTGTATATCTAGCTAGCTCTTGCAAGGTTGGTATACTGCCAACTGTTGATATCGGGCTTCACTGCGTATAAGTGCCGGCGATGGCTGATAAAGTCTGGTCAGTGCTTCCTGTCTGCACATGCCAACATCGAGACAACAAGCTTTCCAAATCCCGTCCATGATAAAATTTTCAAAAGAGCGCCTTCAAACTTGCTATGAGCGCCTCCAATTGTTCTCTGCGTCATCATGCTAGGCAACGACTCCTGTCTTTGAATTACGCTTCGAGCCTTGAAATACTGCAAATTACCAGTAGTACTCTTGCATATTAATTGTCTGCGATTCTACTTTCCCCAGATTCTCTCGCAGTCTTTAGCAGTCCATCGGCGTACGCCTCAGGAACGCAGCGGTAAACTTTTGAGCCACACATCGCGCCTCAAATATCTACTTCCCAACCTTCATGTACTCTTACACAATCCTTCTTACAAAAGCTACATAGAATCATGAAAAAGTTAAAAACAGCCACAGTAAATCTTCTTCAGGCTTTTGGTCAAGAAGCAGCAGACCAGGCAAATTAGAACTAATATATAAGGAGCTCGCCCCCGTCGACTTTCTTCCTCTCCTTTCCCACATCCAATTTTCTCTTCCTCGCTCCAGATATCCAGTCCACTCTTCAAAGTGAGATCTCTACCAAAGCAAACACCAGTCTTCAGTGCGAATCAAAGTATTCCACTATCAATAAACCAACCACAAATAAACACCCTTGCAAATACTGCCAGTTGCCATCCGCTCTTCGGCCTTGCTCTTTCTGAACAATCAACTGTACCAACCACTACAACAAAGCAACAAGTCTTTTACACCCGCAAATATGCCTGTCTTCGGTGGTAACTATCGTGCTCATCGTAGCCACGGCGCTTCCACGGACACCTTCGTAAATATGGGTTCGGGCGACAACAGTCCACTTCCAGCCTCGGGCAACACCATCAGCAGCGATGAACTCGTCTTCAACAATTGTCATAGCTGCGAACATCAGTATAACGTGCTGAAGGGCCTCAAGAGCGATCTAGACGATGCTGTCCACGAAAAGCTTGATCTCAGAAGAACTCTGGAGAGTGTTACTGGACACAACAAGTGTCTCAAGCGCAAATGTGCAGATCTCGAAAAGGCTCTTCGTGTCGCAAAAGTGAAGAATACCACGCCAGAGAACTGTCAAAAGTGCCGTGGCGATGAGAAGGAAATAGATCACTTCGCGCGTCTCGCTCTCAAATCCAGCCTTCGTTCCAAAAGGGCGACTCAAGAGTTGCTTGATATCAGGGCGCTTATGGCTGAGCTACGAGACCGCAATACCACACTTCAGGACGAACTTGACGCGAGAGAGGATCAATTTGACGGTTTATGCGATCAGCTGACCCAGCAAGTCGACGAGCAGCGCAGCGACGGGCGGGACTTCGCCGTCAAGCTCTCAGAGCTGGAAGCCACCAAAAATGATCACATCGCCGCCCTCGAGTCCGAACTCTCGCGAGTGAAACGGGCGCACGAGGAAGAATTGAAGCTACGCACTGCGCAGGACAATGACCGCCGTCGGTGTATTGAGTGGCTCACTGGCCGCCTCCGAGCAGAGGCCCCAGGTGACCTCGACCCCCAAAGTCCCGCAACGAAGATGGTCCAAATCATCAAGAGAGAGGTCCGATACATTGCGGGCAAGATCAGGAGTGTCAATGACGAACGTTGCGCCATCCGAGCGCTCATTGAACGAAAAGAGTTCATTGAGACAGAGCATCGAATCATCTCTGATCAGCTCGTCCAGATGGACCCAAGTTATGCAAACTAAATCACACCCAAACAAAATCMANCAAAAAAAAAAAAGAAATATATATATATATATATATGACGAGAGCGAACCTACTGGTGTTTGCTATCGAATGCCAGGTTACGCTGTCCTCGTAACTGCCTACTTTGTCATGCGGGCTCTACCATGTCGTCGACAAACACGTCAATCACAAAATTCGGTGCAACAAGCAACGACATCAACACACAAAAACAACCACCAAAAAAATATCAACCTAACAAAAAACAAAAAACAAAAAAACATGGTGTACGAAAAANCGCCTTCAGGCTGCTGTCACTGGCCGAATTTCCGCCCTCTTGTCTTACATTGCGTTCTGATACCCTTGAAGCGTTTAGTTGTATCTCTATGGTCTCTCTCGGGTTGGCAAATTGGAGGCATGACTGCTCTGCTGTACACGATTATTGTATTCTAGTGAATTGAATTCCTTAAAAAAAATCTGCTGCCTCTTGAATCGTAAATTAAAAAGTTCCTTGTGATACGTTCGCGCAGTAGTTGATCACTGTCCAAGATGAATCTGGCCCATAGATTGCTTCGCCTATCTTCTTACCAGAGCCCGAGTTTGTTCTATACGCTATGGAGGTTTATTACCATCCCAAATAAATGATATTAAAATGTCAACCCCGCATCAAAAATGTAAAAAGTCCATTCACCCCAGCTGGTGCGAGCTGCCTAAAGAGAAGAGGCTGATGGGGCAGTGCTCCAGCTCCGGTCACGGCATCTTCAGCCAGTGGATTTTACCCCACCAATGTTCCAACCAACCTCACTGCTTCTTCTCTCTTTCAATATACAAAGCACTACATTGGCAAATCAGTAGAATTGTTAGTCCTACTGATTCCATGTCATATAGTTCCTTACAATGACGCATTCGAATACAAATTCTGTGCCGACTGTGGTGGTGATTGGGTGTGTGCTCCTCCGGTGATAATCAGGCGATGCTAACTTAGTTACCCAGCGCCGGTGTTCTCGGACTGTCGTCCGCCATCAAACTTCAAGAATCTATCGCAAGCCGCAAAACGAATAGTACCGGTGATATACAAGTGCTTCTCGTCGCACGAGAGTGGCCCAGCTCGATCCCCGGCTCCCCTTCTAAGCATTCAGCGAACTATGCTTCCATGTGGGCAGGTGCCCACGTCCGGCCTATTCCCGCAGCTACGCCGCAGCTGCAGCGTGAGGCCAAATGGCTCAAGCAGACCGTAGCTGAATTCGGTGACCAGATTAAAAGAGAACCGTGGAGCGGCATTACTCGCACCATAGGCATTGAGCTACTGGAAGCACCGGACCAGGGCTACCAAAGGCAGGACGCGAAAAGTTTCTTCGAGGAAACTGGCCTGCCGCTATACAGAAGATGGTCCGATTCCGAACTGCCAAAAGATGTGGTCCTTGGCTTTGAGTATCAGACATACTGCGTGAATTCGCCGGTGTACTGCCAGTCACTACTGCGTCGATTCATCCTGCAAGGTGGTAAGACCTTGGACAGGGATCTTAAGTCCGAATGGGAGGCTTTCGGAATACACAAGAATGTGATTCTTGTGGTCAATGCAAGCGGCACTGGATTTGGAGATGCTGAGTACTTCCCAACGCGAGGTAAGATTGGAGAGGTGCATCATTCCTAACACCGCCCCACTAACAGCATGGCACAGGTCAGACAGTCGTCACCAACATGGAGGATGCGACCAAGACGGTTACACGTCAGAATAAAGATGGCACATGGAATTTTATCATCCCTCGATTCTTTGCCGGAGGTACCATTGTCGGTGGTACCAAGCAGCCAGGTGACTGGTCTGTTGAACCAGATATGGAGACACGGAACACCCTGCTAGCGGCAGGACAAGAACTTCGCCAATATGCCAGTCTGTCGGCTGCCAATTCTAAAAAAGTTTCTGTCATAACCGATGTTGTCGGACGACGACCCACAAGAGAAGGCGGCATGCGGATTGACCTGGAAAAGCAGCTCGTAGCAGGACGACAGGTTACAGTACTGCATGCCTATGGTGCCGGAGGGCGGGGCTATGAGATCAGTTGGGGAGTTGCTAATGAAGTTGCTTTGCTTGCAGAGGATTTCTTGAGGGATAATGGGGTAGTGTTATCCAAGTTGTAGATTTTGCAGCAGCTATGTATCTGCGCAGTGTAGTGATATATATGTTAGCCGCAACCAGGGTCAGTTTTCTAAGAACCTGGTACTTTTTTAATATATCGATGAATAAGAACAATAGCATTGCTCGGTATTGCACGGTTTGTTTTTGTTGGAGACGAAGGAATCTGATGTCATGTTTTCACATAAGTGAGTATTGACTGAATGAAATTACCATTTATACTGCCACCTTGCGTTATACAATGCATCGTCCCTTGTCAAATACCACACTGTTAGCGCATACCTACACGCGAATACTGTAAACCCATGAAAGCTATTACAATCAACGCGTTTATACTCATTTTGCTCCTGAAAAATTCAACCAGGGCCCTCTTGCATCCAGTTCAGTTGGTGAAGCCATGCGGCACCAAGCTGTAGGGTAGCAACGGAGCGGAGAAATGTTGATGCACAGTATGCCCCGCCTCCACACAAGTGCTTCCACGAAGTAGGCAGCTGGTGGGACATGCCACAACTCCCAAGTTGAGCGAAACCAAGATACCCCAGCTATAGCCGCCTTGCCTCGCCACGAGCGACCAAACTCGCAAGCATGGTTCTTCAAGATCTCGGCCGCCGTATCAACTCGGCGGTCACTAACCTGACCCGCGAGCAAAACCTCGATGAAAAGGTACTATTACCAGTCTTGCGACCGCACACCCCGCCAAAAATCGCCACTCTGGCCCAACGAGCGCAAAGACGCCCCCAGCTCGAATGTTTCGCTGACTACGATGTATAGGCATTCGATGCCATGATCAAGGAGATTTGCGCCGCTCTCCTCGAAGCCGATGTCAACGTACGACTTGTTGGACAATTACGAAAGTCGATTAAAAGCACAGTCAATTTCAAGGATATTCCTCCCGCTGTCAACAAAAAGCGATTGATCCAGAAAGCCGTATTCGATGAGTTGGTTAAGCTGGTTGACCCTCATGCGGAGCCGTTCAAGCCCAAGAAGGGCAAGCCAAACGTCATCATGTTCGTCGGTCTGCAGGGTGCTGGTAAAACAACGACTTGTACGAAGCTCGCGCGACACTACCAGACTCGAGGTTTCCGAGCCTGCCTTGTCTGTGCCGATACATTCCGTGCTGGTGCTTTCGATCAGCTGAAGCAAAATGCTACCAAGGCCAAGATTCCATACTACGGTTCGCTTACGGAAACCGACCCTGCCGCTGTCGCACGTGCCGGTGTTGAGCAGTTCAAGAAGGAGAAATTTGACATCATCATTGTCGATACATCGGGAAGACACAGACAAGAGTCTGCGCTCTTCCAGGAAATGGTTGATATTCAAGAAGCCATTAAGCCTGATGAGACCATCATGGTGCTGGATGCCTCGATTGGTCAACAGGCTGAGTCGCAAGCCAAGGCTTTCAAGGAGGCTGCAGACTTTGGTGCCATTATCATCACCAAGACTGATGGCCATGCCCACGGTGGTGGTGCCATTTCTGCTGTTGCTGCCACACATACACCAATTGTCTTCATTGGTACTGGTGAACACATGCTCGATCTTGAGCGCTTTGCCCCGCAGCAATTCATCCAGAAGCTTCTCGGTATGGGTGATATCGCCGGCTTGGTGGAGCACGTACAAAGCCTGAACCTCAACCAACAAGATACCATGAAGAACATTCAAGAAGGTATCTTCACAATCCGCAACCTGCGCGACCAACTCTCAAATATCATGAAGATGGGCCCGTTATCAAAGATGGCTGGCATGATTCCTGGTATGAGCAACATGATGCAGGGTATGGATGACGAGGAGGGCGGTGCCAAACTGAAGCGCATGATCTACATTTGCGACTCCATGACGGAAAAGGAGCTGGACTCGGATGGCAAGATTCTCATTGATGAGCCCACTCGTATGACACGAATTGCCCGTGGATCTGGCACATCTGTACGCGAGATTGAAGACCTGCTCACTCAACAGCGAATGATGGCTGGCATGGTCAAGAAGATGGGTGGAAATATGAAAAACATGCAGCGCGCTCAGCAGGCAATGGGTGGTGGCAACAAGGCACAGCAAATGGCGGCTATGCAGAAGCGCCTGGCAAGCATGGGCGGCGCCGGTGGTGCTGGAGGCATGCCCGACATGGGATCCCTGATGAAGATGCTCGGTGGCGGTGGTGGCATGCCGGGTATGCCCGGTGGCATGGATATGCAGGCCATGATGCGCCAGATGGGCATGGGTGGCGGTGGAATGCCTGGCATGCCAGGAATGCCTGGTATGCCTGGTGGCGGTGGCCGTGGAAGGAGATGAGCTGCTGTGTGACATTTTGCGGTAAATATAGAATGCCGGAGGGATTGTAAATGCAATACGAAAGGGTGCATAGGGATAGGCGTTGGTTTTGCTTACAATAATGTCCTAGTAGACTTACAAGATGACATCTCACGCGGCTATGATGGTCAACTATTCTTAACTGCATAATGGCTTCTGTCCAAGTTCCTCTTTTTTATTTAGTTTCTAAATCAGGCGCTTGCTGGGAGGGTTCGCGCCCAGAGCCAGCTCCATGTCCGGGTCCGACTTGGACATGGCTGTGCGGTATGCCTCTCTCTTGCCGATCTTCTCCAAGTACTTGAGGATATTGGGGCACTCCCCCAAGCTGTACGGCGAAAAGTAGCGCATCGTCGTCAGCGAGAAAACGACCATGATGTCGGCCGCCGTGAAGTCCTTGCCGGCGACAAAGTCATTCTTGGACAGCTGCTCCTCCAGGGACTTGACGGAGCGGTCGAGCCTCTGCATCGACATGCCCACCATCTGGCTATCCGGGTTGGCGGCGCGGACGTACATGGGACGGGCGACGGTGGGCTGGAAGGTGCCGTTGGCCCAGTGCCACCAGTACAGAAAGTCGGCGTAGCCGGGCTCCGAGGGCTTCACGAAGAAGCGGCCGCCGCCGTACTTGTGCGCCAGGTACTCGACGATGGCGCCCGACTCCGCCAGCGTCAGGTCGCCGTCGGTGTCGTGGATCACGGGCGCCGCGCCGCTGTGGTGCAGGCTCTTGTACTCGTCGGGGGCGAGGAGCGGCGCGCGCTTGTAGTTCTTGAACTCGTACGGGATGCCCAGCTCCTCGAGGAGCCAGGTGATGCGCTCGGACTGCGAGACTTGCAGGTGGTGGACTGTGATCTTTCCCATTTTTTTTTCTCTTTCGATCTGGTGACCTTTCTTTTTCTGTCGAGCTTTGATTCGGCAATGGAGGATTTGGGCTACAATGAGTTGGCGGCGGGGTATATAAGTGCTTTTGCGAATGCACCCGTCTAGGGCGATTTAAGATGGGGTAGGCTATTCGATCACTAATAATTTGGAATTATGCCTTGCTTTCATCTGCAGTAGCCCGCTTAGATCGTTACGATTAGCGCGCGGCCAATGATGGGAAGCATAATGGTACCCATGATGTAATTGAATGCTCTTCAGCACAGACGGAATGCCTACACTAGTTTGACAGTGACAAGTAATACGATGACATGGTGGCAGGCCCATTTTTACCTAGAACCTACCAGTACAGCGTTAATTCCCGACTGCAATTCACGCGACATATGTCCGACTTGATCGGCGTAGGGGTTTCGTCAACAATTCGATAGAAGCTCGGCCAAAGGGTAACCGGGTAGCTCGAACAGTATTGGACAATTGAGCCGCTTCCGTAATTGAGGAAAGAGTTCAAGGCCGACCTGTCCATCGTCTTGATGGCGTAGGACCCAATGCTTCCGCGATCTCTCCTCACCCCGAGATCATCTGCGTCAATTCGAATAAAAAAACCACACTCCATTCAGATGACCTAGACTTGCGGGATATATATTGTCTGGCTTGCAAAGTGTCTTGGCTCTTGGGCCCCCCGCCCATACTCATCGTGGCAATGCTGTATTACCTGGACAGCACCCCCTCGCGCCGATGACGCTAATGAACTTGCTAGCCTCGTCCTCTGCCCCCAAACCGTTTAAGCAGCTGCCGAGCGATCCTCTAAACGAGTTGGGCTAGAAGAACAAAACGAGCGGTCAACAGATACATGTTTGAAGGAGAGGGGCAGGCAGGCAGTCTAGCAACCCAACGCGTGCATTGGGTAAAAAGACGATGACAATCGTGAAAGAGACAAACTGAATTCACCCAAGACACTTCATTTGCAAAGTCCACCGCGAAGTCGGAACCCCGCGGGGCCTTGTGGATCTTGATTGTCGCTCAATACTCCAGCTGAGCGGGTTTCTGCCACCGGCCGGCGCGGCCAAGACATTGAAGACCACCCGGAGCCGGGTATGCTTCCCTTGCTCCTCAATTTTTCTCTTCTCCCCCTTCTTCTTTCCCCAAGGCTGCTGCAGACCTCTAAATATTTTCCGAGTTTCCGACTGCAGCGGGGACCTTTTTATATCCGCCGACTTGCTGCTTAAGTCTCTTTTCCCCTTCTTCAACCTTGCGTTGTTGCGTTCCGTCTTGGTTACCCCGAGAAATTCCGCGGAGAAAAATGTCGGCAGATGAGAGGACACCGCTGCTGCCCGGCACACCCCCGGCAGCCGACTGTGGCGACCACCCCAAGCGAAGCCGTTTGAGATCGTGTCTGAGCAATGTGTTCCATGTCGAAAACCGCATTTTGCTTGCCGGCTTTTTGATCTCGCTATCATTTAGCTTTACACAGGTCCCGTATGTTCATCTTGTTTACTGAGGCGCTAGCGGGTGGGATGCTGACAAGGTATAGCCTGCTCTACGTCTTTCGTCTTATGACGTGTGATGCCTTCTACGATGAGCATCCTCCGTATACCGGCGACGGCGACAGATGCGCCCGCAACGAGATTGCGGCCGGAACCGCGACGCAATTCAGTATTCTCGGTATAACGACAACACTTTGTGGTAAGTTCAACTTTTTTGCCCGCCTGCCGTACTTTAAATGAAGCTTACGGCCTCCTCCGACAGGTACCATCAATCTATTCATTGCCGGGTGGACAGTGAAGAAATGGGGCGCAAAGACGGCAATCCTCTTTCAGACCTTTGTGCCCGCTGTCCGTGTCCTCGCGCAGATCATTGGCGTCTTTGCGGGAAAGAAAACCGGCATGTCGATTATTCAATCCACGCAGCTCATCACTGTTTTTGGCGGCCCTGTTGGCTACATGTAAGTTGAGTGCTGAAGATTTTCGCCAGTGATGCGCCAGGATTAACACGTCGCTAGTCTGGTTATAAACATCATCGCGGGCGAGGTGGTCACCCCCGTGCGCCGCACTGCCGTATTTGGCATGTTGCAGGGTTGCTTTATGTTAGGCCAGTCTCTCGGAAACATTAGTAAGTCTCTTCGTCTTAGCATGGTTAGTAGTGCCCAAGAGCTCACAAAATATCCAGCTGGTGGCATGCTCGGAGATAGATTTGGTATTCGATCACCTTTTGACGTGGCCTGCGGCTTCTTCCTCCTATCCTGCGTGTACTTGATGGTCTCGATTCCATACATTCCACCCCCAGTGAAGACCGGAAAGTCGAGCACCCGCTCCGAAGGATTCCTTGCACCGTTGCGCATCCTGACCCCGCAGAACCTGCGACTTTCTAGCGGAAAGATGACCAAACATTATGGAGTCATCTTTCTCTGCGCTGGCATCTTTTTGGGAGTGGTAAGCCATATAAAACTGCAGACTCGCCGTTTACGACATGACTAACAGGAGTGTCACAGTTGGCGACTGATTATGCGCCTCTGCTGATTCAGATGTATGCTACGGCTGCATTCAATTTTAACCAAGCCAGCAATGGCCTGCTCATGTCCGAATTTGCACTGATGAGAGGAATCTTCCTCTTGCTCATTTTCCCTCGCATCATTGGTCTTGGCAGGCGACTGCTGGCATCAAGGAAGGCCGGTAACAGGCTGCAACTTGAACGGGAGGAAGAGTGCGGCACTGATGGAACACTGACGCCAGACTCTTTACCCACAGATCCCAGAGAATTTGACTCGAGCATGGGCACAATTCCTAGTGGTGAGCCTATGAAACCGAAACGAGCCAAAGAAGATGAAGAACTGGATCCTCAGTTTGATTTGATCTTCCTGCGTTGGAGTCTCGTCGTGGACGGCGGCCTCACCATGGTGGCCGCATTTGCCACTGAGTCGTGGCATATTTACCTTGGTATGATATGACCCATGCCTTGATTGTTGAATAATATCCGGTGATTCAGTTTTCTAATCGCATGTTTAGCTGCGTTTCTTCTGCCCTTTGGGTCCGGTTCGGCACCAGCTGCCAAGGGTGTCATCACATCCATGTGTCCCGATTCCCAGCGAGCTGATGCTCTGAATGCAGTCACCTTGGTGGAGAATATTGCGCGTCTGTCCACTCAAGGTCTATTTGGTTTTGTCTTTGCAGCCTTGGCCAATGTCGGAAAGGCTTATGCAACATTCTTTTGCAACGCTGTGAGTCTCGAAGGGTACCTGTCACACATAACCAGTTGCGCTAACACGACGATAGGCAATTGCTGTCATTGGCATGAGCGTGCTATTGCTCTCGCATTTCCCACCTGATGGCAGCGTTATTGTTGAGTCTGCTTCTGAAAGTGAAGAGCAAGCAGAGGAACATTAAATGAGGATATGTGTCATGTAGATGACGACTTGTGAGCATATGATTGAGCAACGAGAGCGTCGCTGCTTTCAAAGCTACCGCATTTGAGGTGTTTGGGTTCATTGTTTTTGTAAATTAGTTTGAGAGTCTTTTACAGCAGAGACTTCGTAAATAGAAACATCCAAATTCTATTGACAACTCCATTCCATGACGCCAACATTGCAGAGGGGGGAGCTTATCAGTACGAATCGAAAGACAATATTCCTGTGCAGACCGGAGGTTGGTGAATAAGTAACGTTGCCAGCAGCGCTGCACAGAAGCCTGCCGACCACGTTTAATAATTGACTGATTGGAATTTTAGGTCATGCACGCCACCATCCAGTCTCATCTTTGGATCAGCTGCCGCCGAGGTAACAGTTGGAGAAAAGCGGGACTGGTCCGTGACCAGGGTCGGAGTTATTGCTTCACTGGGAACAGGCGTCTGTTGTCGAAGGCTCCGTTCTGCAGCAAACTGGTAAATGTCCGGCAGGCCTTTGCAACGGCCTTTTATTAGATGTTATTAGTGCTGATCGGCGCTACCAATAGACACCGGTTCCTGGCCTACGACAGGTACTCACGCAACCCTCTGCTGAAGTGGAGTGAGCCGCCCCAAGACCTGGAGTGACTTCCCCAGATTCGGCCCGGTCGGCGCGTTCGTGCTAACCACCTTGCTCTTGCCACTGAGCTGGTGCTAACG
The DNA here is from genome assembly GCA_027627215.1 of Lecanicillium saksenae. Lineage (NCBI taxonomy): Eukaryota > Fungi > Ascomycota > Sordariomycetes > Hypocreales > Cordycipitaceae > Corniculantispora > Corniculantispora saksenae. The sequence continues at coordinate 361 of JANAKD010000343.1, read as the reverse complement.
CTTTGCATTTGTGTTCCTTCATCGCACTATTTCCACGGTTCATCATGGCGTCGGAAGCAACCTCGCAGAAAAAGCCCGTCATCATCGTCGGCTCGGGCCTGGCTGGCCTCGTTGCCGCCTTTGAGCTGGCGGAGCGCAACGTCCCCACGATCATCCTGGACCAGGAGAACCGCAACAACCTCGGCGGCCAGGCCTTTTGGTCGCTCGGCGGTGTTTTCATGGTCAACTCGTCGCGCCAGCGCCGCCTCGGCATCAAGGACTCGCGCGAGCTCGCCATGCGCGACTGGTTCGACTCGGCGCAGTTTGACCGCGAGGTCGAGGACTACTGGCCGCGCAAGTGGGCCAAGGCCTTTGTCGATTT
>JANAKD010000342.1:0-22275 GCA_027627215.1 Lecanicillium saksenae | reverse complement strand
CTTGTCCGCGAGATCCTTGACCTGGGCCGTCTCGCGGCGGCTCTCAACATCAATGATCGAGACGTAGGTGCCATTGATGTGGTTTGCGTAGGCCGTCTTGCCGTCTGGGCTGAAGAGCACCTTGCTCGGCCCACCCTGAGATGAGATCCGGTCGATGACGCCGCCCTTGATGCCGTCAATGACGGTAATATTGTCCACGCCGCGCGTGCCGACCCAGACGGTGCGGTTGTCGGCGGCAAAGAAGGCCTCGTGGGCGTTACGGTCTGTGTACGTCTTCGAGACGATGACGTTGTCGGCGCACCGAATCACCGTCGCCGTGTTAGTCGTCACGCTCAGCGAGACCAGGTATTTGCCGTCCCGCGAAAAGCCCAACCCGTGTGCATTGACGGACTGGAGGTACTGCGGGTTGAGGATGGCGCCGAGGCGCGTGTCTCCGAGGCTGANTGCTGCCCAGCACGAGGCCAGTGGAGGGCTGGATCACGGTGATGGTGTTGGACGACTGGTCGCCCGTGTAGATGCGATCGGCGGGCGAGATGGGCGGCGCGACCCCATCGAGCGCTGGGGCTTGCACCTGGGCTTGGACCGTGGCGATGCCCAATGCGAAGAGAGATGGGACCCAAGCGAGCTTCATTGTAACCTTTGTCGTTTAAAACTGCAGCGAGTTACTTGTCAGTTGCATTGGGCTCACAGATAGAGAGCGTCGCTGTTCATGGGTGGGATGTCGCCATCCTCTTATATGCCTCTCTAGTGTCGAACCTTGCGCCAGGTCTCACTTTAATCTGCACCTCGATGGTGCCATCGCAACCATACCAAACTTGTCAACCTGTGCTTCCGCCCAACAATTGCGTGAACGAAGTTGTTTCGGGGCAATTATTGTGCCGCAACGATGATCCGGGTTTTGTTTACCTTATTTCTACGAATCATTATCCGCCATGGTGGGTGCGACGGCATGATGAATTAAACGACAAGGCTGTCGTTTTATAGCGCCGCGACACAATGTCATGCGTCCAGGGCTATCGCGACGGCGTTCTCCAAGAAATATGCCATTTTAACAAACTGTTCGCTTTTTGCGACCGTTTTGAGGAGGTCGTTCCCGCATTGTTCACAGAACCGGGAGAGCTGGCGCCGAAACGCAAGGCTGGCAGTGCGCAGCCGATCGGCAGTTGAATTGAGGCGTTCATGCGCCCTTGTGCGAGGCTACTAGACTAACGAAGCTGGGAGAGCCCACCATGGAGCCTGATGGTATTCAAATTGGCCGCGCCGTCGGGCGCTGTGATCGTTTACAAGTGCTGCAGTCCTATCAAATGACCGATTTTCAGCAGGTGCCTTGCGACGGCCCGGATGGCGGGTCGAGTGTGCGCTGAAATGCAGGGCAAAAGGTTGGCCGACAGTCGAGCTTCGGCACAGCTCTCAGAAGGTTCGTCGCCACAGATGCAACGGACGGTACCATAGTCTTGTAACAGCGTACGTGCAGTTGCGAATCCTCCCATCAACGTCGTAGAAGGACTTATCCAATGTAAAAGGAGTTAAGGCCGCAACCGACAGGTGGAATCTCCTTGTCCCAATCCAGGCCATGTCACGACTTTCAGTCGGACTCCGCGACCATCATTCCATGCCCACTAGTAACAAGACAGCTGTGCGACTCTATGAACATGTGCAACTCATTGCATTTTTGTCTAGATCGAGTGATTGGTGTACAAGTACATAATACAACGCCCAAATCCCGGCGTACAAGATTTTGTGTAAAAGCAACGCTATGCCCCTCAAGTTCCCAGACGGAGAGCGTCCTCTCTCTTCCGTTCTTTTGATACCCAGGGCAAATAAAAGTATATGTAGAAATGGCGCCGAGATTTTAGTTTACTTTTCTCCGTCAGATAGATCGGTCGTCCCGTCCGTTTGACCGTGATGCAGCCCTCCTTCAAAAAATGTCTATTCAAGTCGTAATTTGGTGAAATCAGTGGTGTGGTGAGTGTCTGTATGCGCGTCGCATTTTCGTCGTCATCGGGTTCAGATAGTTGTTACATTTATGCGATGGCGGCATTCTCGGGAGGAGGTAGAGGTGCCTATATCATGTTAGTACTACAGTCCAGGAAGGCGATCTGGATCACGGTGCGGGATTTCCTACCTCAAGCTTGGTGTTGCCAGCCATCATCTTGCCGAAAGCAATACCGACACCCTCGATAACAGCCAGCAGGACCGCACAGCCAATGGCTCCGTTACGCGCCGACTTGAAGCCACCACGCATGGCCAGCGAACCACCAGTGAGGAAACCGGCGGTGATGGCGTTCCAAGGGTCCTCCTTCTTGCGGATACCCTTGACTGTGCAGTCGAATGTGCTGAAAAGACCACCCCAGACGCCAAAGTTACCGCCCAGGACAGGCGCGCGCATTTTGATGGCCGTCAGCGCGCCGATTCGTCGCTCGCCATAGGGACTGTTGCGGAAGCCCTTGATACCGTGCCAGATAGTACCACCGACAGCCTGTGCAATTTAGTTAGTTCATCTGCGACTTTAGTAGTAGCGCTGGCGGGTTGCGAAGACGTACACCCATGGAAAAGGCACCGCCGAAATCGTTCAGGATAACCCAGGGGCAAGGGTCTCGTCCGTGATCCATCGCCATCTTGGAGGATTTGTGAGGGGTATTATTATTAAAGAGAAAAAAGGGCGATAATAAAAAGAACAGGGACGAAGGACAAAAAAAGAACAAGGGCCGTGTAGCTTGGGCCGTTGGGGAGAGAGTGGATTGGCTGCTGGTGAAGCTCGAGATGACGGAACAGATTCTTTTTCCTTCTCTCCTACACATCCCGGAACACGTGACTCAACTTTTTTTTTTTTGCCCGCCCCTGGCGGGCGGCCCGGTTGGCTATGGTGGGGCGACCCGATTGCCTATTTAGGAAGACAACATTGCCTGACACATTGGATATAGATGGCGTAGGTGATAAAATGTAAAAGATAATTGCTGAAACAATGCAAAAGTATACCTATTGACTTCAATAAACATACAACTTCGAACAATCTGGAAGCTGTGCGACTCGCCCTACCGTGGCTCACGCTAGCCAGAACCAAATTCTCTCTACAAAATTCCTCGGCTCGGGAACAGCCCAAGTGCCTTCGAGACGATCAATTTCTGCTTTCCCTGACCACAGGTCCATCTCTTCCAGGGTAATAAACTTCGTCTTTTTTATAAACTTGTACCCAAGAAATAGGGCAAGACAGATCGGCACGCCGATGTAGCAGGGAAGGAAGGATTTTGCGGAGAGTCTGCCAGGAAAGAAAGCATCAAAACCATTGAATAAAGTAACAACAAGGTTGAATGTAAGTGAAAAGTAACCCGAAAATGGCTGCATGGGGGCTTTGTAAGCCAACGTGTCGCGATTTATGCCATGGTGACGGAGGGCGTGGTAGAAACGCAAGTAGCTGTAAGCGAGGCTAGCCGAGATTAGCAGCCCGGTCACTGTAGACAGATTCATGATCCAGAAAAACACTTCTGCAGGTCGATTTTCTACGTTCAGAAAGACCACGCAGGAAAGCACCGCCGTGACAGCAACGCAGACGTATGGCACACCGAACCGCTCGCGTCTAAAAATAGACGGAGCCGTGCCCTCCAGCGCGGCCGAGTATAAAACCCGCGCGGCTGCGTAGAGGAAGGAATTTCCAGAAGACCAGGCAGAGGTAAGAATGACACCATTGATTATACCTGGTAAGAGTTTTATTCCAGCATTGCCAATAGCAACAACAAAGGGGCTCTGGTTGGCACCAGGAGCAGATGAGTTGATGGCATTCAAGAGCCTCTCGTCCTTGGAAGAGATGCATAGGCCAACAAGGAAAATGGACCCAATATAAAACACCACAATTCGCCAGATGAAACGGCGAAGGGCCTTTGGGATGTTGCGGCGCGGGTTCTCAGTTTCACCAGCAGCGACAATAAACATTTCACCCCCGCCGAAAGTAAAGGTCGCTTGGATAAACACTTTCCAAAACGCCAAAAACCTGCCAAGGGGGCCTTCTTCAAGGTACTCGTTCATGGGACCGGGATGAGTCCAGTAACGGAAACCAATCACATCACCCGACGGTGAACCACCAGCAGTGATGACAAGCATAAGCACCATTATTCCGACGATGGCTGTGATCTTAATGACCCCAAAGACAAATTCGGTTTCTCCATAGATGCGCACCGGTAAGAAATTGGCAATTACCGCAGTGGCCAACAGGATGGTGATGGCCGCTGCTTTGGGAAAATTATTCGGCCAGTACTCCAAAATCACAGCACAGGCAGTAATCTCAATCGCCACTCCCATGGCATATCGATACCAATAGTTCCAACCCAGCGTGAACCCCAGCGCCGGGTCAACATAGCGCGAGGCAAAAATTGGCGCTCCCCCCGGAACAGGAAGCCATACCGCCATCTCGCCGAGACAGTTGACTGTGCAGAACAGATTGAAGCCGGTTATGCCGTAGGAGATGAGGACCCCCAGCGGGCCGGCGAGCGACAAGGATTGGCCACTGCTGAGAAAAAGGCCTGTGCCGATGGTGCTGGAGAGAGCAAGAAATTGGACGTGGCGCGATTTGAGCGTGCGATTGAGTGTGCTGGTATGGCGCTTCCTCGGGGCGCCTACCTTGGCTACGTCCCCAGTGCTGTGAGTGTCGACAGGGTACATTGCACCTCGGTGCTGTGCCTCGGAATCCTTTTCATGCCCCATATTGGCGGTGGTGCAGTCGCAGAAGGAAATGGATTGCGCAGGAAGAAATGAATAGGGTTCTACGGCTTTTTATGATTATTCTTGGTGAAACATGACACTGCTACTAAACGATGTTTACAGCCTGCTGGGCCGAGTTGATGTCGCATTCTCCCCCGCATAGCGTCAATCAGGACGAGCCAGTAAGAACACTAGAAGATATGTGGCTGCCAAGTGGCATCCGTAGAAAATTTTCATTCAAAAATATGAGAAACGGTGAACTGAGATAATGACTTTGCATGCGAGGGTATTGGATGATTCTAATGCTCATTATCTCATGCCTCGTGACTGTTCAAGCGCAGTCATTGTATAGCTGTTCTAGTTGACTTGTTGACTCTGGTAACGGAGGATTCATAAAAAATCAAAATTATGATACCTCGAAACACGGGAAAAGCTGCCACGACATTGGCATGCAGCCGGTCGATTGCCATCCCATCGGTAGTGGAGACGGCCAATCGGGCGGCCGACGCTCCTCGTTCCAGATTCAAGCAGAAGTCTGCAGAAGCTAGATAAAATCAAACAGGCAAATTTTGTGTTGCCGAAATTTTGATTCCATGTCCAAATGGGAGTTTACATTTTTAGTAGACCCGGGTACGCCCGTTTCTTGAGTACACGCGGCCTGGCGAGACCCCGCCGCAGCCTCACTATACCCCTCGCTTTATAATTGGCGGCATTACCAACAATCCTTTCCCTAATTATGCCAATGCAAAGTTTTTGCCCAACCTCAAATCGCATCACTACTTCCATCGGCTGGAAGTCTCTGGCGTACATGATGTTTACATTGACCCGTATTTATCACATACACATTGACCCTAAACTCTGGTTTCTCCCAGAGTTCAACCTCACCTTCTTACCTGATGACCGGCTGGAAGACCCAAGCCTAAAGCGTGAATACCATGCGAGGCAGAATCGTCATTTCTGGAGCACCAACAAATGTACTATTTGTAGCTCTAGAATTGGCATGGCTCGCTTCATTCCCTGGTAAAACCTGTGAGCAAGGTAAGTGCGACGGACGTTTGCTAGGTTCTGCGCTAATCGCCAAGCTCTCACAGTTGTCTTAGGCGAGTTTGCGTGAGTAGATGCATCGGGCATATATGCATAATGGGGTTTTTATTCCTGTATACGAGTTCTAAATCCAGTGTATATCCTGGCATGTCCGCTACGGAGACTGGTTAAAGTCATAGCTATTTCCGAAGCCTCTGTTCAGATATTCATGCAACGCATCTTCAGTTTTGATCCAGTCCACAGGTGTTTGCAGCCCAAGCTTGCCTTCGCCTGCTGCATCCTCCAAGATCGGTTTAATATCTTCTCCCATCCGCAAGCGCATAGGATTTCGGTACCATGGAGCAAAATGAATCATGGCCAACATGACGCGGACCTCTTCTGTCTTGTTCGGCATACCGGCGTGCCACAGTCGCAGGTCCCGAATGACCACGGAGCCTTTCTTGATGACAGGCTGCATTGGCGCCGATATTTCTGCCCGTCTCTCGAGCAAATCTTTCCTAATCCGCCCGCTGGCTCTCTCTCCGTGTGCGCCTTCTTGCATACAGATGTCCCCGTTGTGTGTACCCAGCCAGATCTCTGTGGAGCCGTTTTCTGGGGTCATGGTGATCAGTGGCACATTGACAACAAGCGCAAAAGGGTGATCAGGATGAGCGAAATCAGCATCCGCATGTACCGGTTGTCTTTGGAGAGATGAGCCTTCGAGCGGAGGCATGGCGGAATTGGCTGAGCAGAAGGTCCATTTTGGACTGGGGCCAAGAACAGCAGAGGTTACTTGCGTTGCAACTGGATCTGAAAGGCTCATTGGTTAGTGCACAGCCCAAATCATTCGCATGCACAGTCATGTTATCTCTTACTGATGAAAATAGAGGGGCTGAAATATTTAGCAACGGGGGGTGCATTCTGCTGCAAATTTCCGAGGTTGTAATTGAATGGACCATCTTCCCCTCTGGCCTGTAGGGTACGAGCATCTTCCACCATCTTGCTGTTGAGAGAGTCCAAGGCATCGTATGGAACGACATCCTCGATCACAACAATACCATCGCGATGTACGTGACGCACTGCGAGCTCCAGATTTTGTGAAGTAAGGTGTAAGTTTTTTATCTCGTAATGAGATGGGCGTATGGCTGTTGGCATAGTTGACAGTGGTGCCTTTTTGTACGTGGCCAAGGCCCGGACAATCTGAGGAGGCCAAGAACCCCGGCGGATTGCAGTGTACAACATATCGAGTGGCCGAGATGGTATAATGATGTTTAAAGAATCTTCTTTGCAATGCTCTCAACTAGAATGAATGCTGCCTTTTATACGCGCGACCCCAGCTGCGCGGCAACTTGGGAATCCCGAGCTCGGAAAATGGCTTTTGGCGGAGCACCCCATACCCCTCTCGATTTTTTAAGATAGGCTGAACATCGTACAAGCTTTATTAGTGAAGTGGATTTATTACAGCTGGCTCGCGTCGCCTTAAACGCCTTTCCCTTGATTCCCCACTTGAAGTGCTTTGAATTAGGTGGCTTAGCGTATCTGCAGGCAAGGGTGCGCCCGAACTGATGCGCACACCATTTTCCTTTCCACCGCTTAGCTTTAGCAAGAAATGCAAATTTGACGAGATTCGCCGTTCTTGATTCCTGGAGAAGCTGTGTAGAGATGCGACTCTCGTGCGGATGGAGTCGTGCGTCGATCTTGTCCTCGCCCATACGGAGACCCTGTTTTAACAGCGTGTGCTAGGTTACCTTTCCTACATTGGGTATCACCATGTGTTGATGTTCATCACCTCCGTTTCCATTATACTCGCATGTACGTACCACCACGGCCATATTTCATAGTATACGGTGATTTCCTAACCATGCCAACCGGCGATTACAGCCGTGATGCTGGCAGGATGCACATCCGAGAATATGAGTGGTCTGCATCTCCTCGCTTTGTCGTACAGCTCAACCCAGCCAAGCGAGTCCTGGAGCGCGGAGATCGTGAACGGAAATATGTCAACCATCTTTTCTGATTTAGCCGCTAGCGCGTACTTAGAAGTGCGTGTCTCGTACTTTGGGATGTGTGCGAAATCGCACGCTATCACCGACCGCTGGATATGCTCGTCTAGCGCAAATGCCATCGCTGCCATCGTCATCGACATAGCCAATTCTAACGCAAGCCTGGGGGTTAGCACCGCCCACATCGGCGGTGATCCGCTCAATCTCGTCTATATGGCCAGCAAGTTTCGCACTGATGTTGTCTTTGTTGGTTTGCAGTAAGCGCAGCACCCCCATAATCGCCTCGGACTGTGGATAAACTACCTGGATAGGCTTGACAGCGGCTTGACGGCTAACTTCTTCCTTCACCCCCTTCTGTTTTTAGGTTCATCTCAGTCATCTTCGCCGCGTCTCTGGTCTTCTGTTTGACCACATATCCGGACTGGTTTGAGGAAGGACGCTCCGAGAGCTCTAGATCTAGCGCTCGGATTCTGCTCCGCCGCCCGGGGGCCAGCATAGCTCTTGTGAGTGCCTTTCTCGCCTTCATACTGGGATTATTGGGCATTTTCTGGCAGCATCTCTGCAGTTCAGCAACGGCGACAGTGTACGAGACGGCCACGTACGGCGCTGCGCGCGCACAGGTTGGTGCACCCGCTGCGGGCCTTGCCTGGACGTCGGTCTTTTGCCAAGCCATCGTGTTCGTTGCCTTGGTCGTGTCGACGATTACTGTTCATTTGTATTGAGCATTACGTTTCATGTTTTATGATACTCGATAGAATGGAAGCCTTTGCAAGTCAATTCCTGCAAGGGATTTTCGCCACTTGCCGTTTTCACGTTGGGTATCATTCTCGCAGATGCCATCCTGTCATGATATGGAAGTTTTATGAAAGAAGAAAAGCGCTAGAGGGAAAGGAAGATAAGCTTTGATCAAATGAGAAGAAACTATTTTAGTCCATAGTAGCTGTTTCAGTAGGGGTTGAGTCTACATCGCTCTTAGAGAGCGAGGTTGACGTTGTGCTCAGAAGTCCGCTCGCCGAACCCATCAGAGCTCGTATCCCTATTGCTAGAAGGCCCAACAGCAGCGCCATGCCAAGCACGACCGTAACCGTAATTTTAATGTTGGTGACGAGATGCGAAGTCCAGATAGCAATGAGGATAGCACCACAAATAGTGAGCTCCACGCCGACCAGCGCAAGCGACCTACCCACCAAAGGCTTTGTAAAGCGCTTGATGGTGCCCAACCACCGAGCCACCACGTCCAAGTTGAATGCGACTAGGATAAACGGTATTGACAAGCTCAACCCTACAGCCACTATTCAAAGTTAGTACGCTTTTCATTAGTCTAAATAGGACGGCCAGCTTACACATGTATTTGACCACGTAAGCCAGTGGCAACTTGCCATTCGCCGTGACTTGCAGCTCGTCGATATTGATGGCGAAGAAGGCTGCCATGAATGAGATAGGAAGCTTGGATCCCAGTTAGCTACAATCCAACCAATATCAGCAAGTCGTCCGCCCTCACAAATACAATTGTGACAACTGTGAATAAAACAATCGCGTTACCCTGGCGGGCCGTGTCTTTGGCTTGCTGGGCTGCAGCAGCGGCTTCCAACTGGCTCGCATGCTTCTGCTTTAAATCTGTGATGCGATAAAACTTGAATATATTAGCATTTAAGTAGACTCACTTGTGTTTACAACGCTCTCGATCTTACCGACTCCTCGACCTTTTTCGCCAATCGCTGCATGGCATCAATCCGGACCAAATGGCTGCTGTGAACCGAGGTGTTCACGGAGGCAAATAACCCTTGAGGTTTATCTCCATCTGAGCGAATGGAGTCACTTTGACCTCGAATTTTTTTAAGGGAGTTAAGAGCGCTACCTTGATCTTCCAGAACAGCTTTAAGTATCTCCAGCTCATCTTGGATGTCCGCAATCTCAATCAAGCTCTCAATCTCCGTTGTAATATTACATAGAGTCGAGCTTGCCACGGCTTCGTGGACCTCTTTTAGACAGAAGGCTGCTCTGTCAAACTATTAAGTTCATCATTAGTTAAATCCGGCGGAAACGCATAATGCAACTTGCCAAAATCATGAGAGATTGTTCGAAGAAGTTNAAAAAACTGATATTCTTCTGGAACTCTACGCGAGTCAAATATATCCACGCAGTGTGACGCAACAAGACTGGCCAGCTCGTAGACAGAAACTATGGGCGATCGTCGGAGATCTTTCAAACGCTTCAAAATGCTCTGGTGAATGTCCATCGGATCATAATTCACGGCCAACCCCCGCCTCTTTGCCCTACCGCTCTGCATCCCGCGTGTTCTCTTGTACTGGTGATATTTCTTATGTAACATTGGAGAGAATTCGGGGAGCTTTGTGGTAATCAGGCGTGAATGTTGCTGTCATGATTGTTAGCAACATGCTATAGATATTTATAGTTGCACATACTGGGGCTCTGGTGTTTGCTTTCCTCAGCAGTGGCCCTTGCTCTGCGGCCGATAGACCCATTTGCCACATTTCGAAGGGGTTGGGTTGAGCAGCGAGTCTGATTTCTTTGACAACGGAATCCCATCGCAGCGGCGCGCATGTGACCAGTGTATCTAGAAGGGGATTTAGCCAGCTGATCATTTCATTTAATTGAAGTCTGCGGCTGAGGCCCTTTACTACTCACTGTCTTCCAAGACCCACATCCACAGTTGATCTACCATGAACATTTTCGGTTCCTGATTATTGGCCGTTGTATATCTGTAAATAACTTGGTCCGCATCGCGTTCACCAATGCTGCCCAAATGAGCGTACTTGTACGCGTCCAAGGTTCGTCGTGGTTGGAAGCCACGGTCGTCAACGTGCTTACCACCCATGTAACCCATGATAAGATCTCTGTAAAGGCTATTGGTAAAGAAAACGTTCGTATTTTCGGGTGATGATTTGACAACTTCAGAAGCGGGTGTCAGGGCTTTTGGAGGCGGCCCTTTGACTTCACTTGTGCCAGCTATATTTTGACTCTTCAGACGCGCTGGTGGATAAGTTTTGAAGCTTGTCGCTTCCCACTGGCGGTGAGTCTGCTGCATATATGGTTCCTGTCCAGTGGACCAGGCTCTGCTAATGTCAGCACCGCCATATTCTGCAATGCTGGACGGAGACATGAGCCGAGGTAAATGTCCCTCACGTCGCCCGTGTATTACAGAAGTGAGTGAGGGCAAGGAGTTTTGTTGAAAGAGAGTTTGTGCTGGCAATTGGGTAAGATCGTCCTGAGCTTCAGCGGGATCAAATTGAACTCGGTTTGGTTGATGGGTTCTGACATGTGCCTTCGCTTCTTTCAAAACAACCGACATTGACTCAAACGAGTCAAAGGTTTCAAAGTGCAGATATGGCAGCTGCAGTAAGAAACTAGTCAGTACTCATGAAATAGTGCTACCGCAACCTCGACACATACCACCAGCACGACTGCCTTTTCGCTTACGTCTTCGTCCATACTTATGTTCTATGTGGATACCAGCCTCAATCAGCCTTATGAACAGTTGATACACTTTTTAACAGAAAACCGATCTCACAGTAGAACAGGAAGGCTTCAAAAACACATCATCCGCTGCTGTGCCCTTTCTCTGCCTTAGACGACTGAAGTTCAGCTGTGATCGCGCGGACTTCTCCAGTCTTTGCAGCTTCATATGTCGCTCTGCACCGCCTGCCCCATTCTTCTCGGTCTTGATTCGTGTAATCAAATGCTCAGCCCAGGTCATGTTGTTCGCAGGAATGTGATACCAGGTAAAATCAGGCTCGTGACGAATTCGCGCTTCGTCCCTCGCTGCGTCTAACAAAGTCTTTGGCCCGTCGCCATACAACACACTATGTACAGATGCTGTCACGGGGAGCCGTTCTTCAACGCCGCCGCTGACGTAAAAGTCGACCATGGTTATGTCGAAGCCATGACACGCGCTCTGCTTGTGCAGGTCGTCCTCGGGTGGTGGCATGATAAACTCGAGCGCCGAACGCTCCTTGGACTGGGGCTTTGCAGTGGATGAGGTAATGCGCGGGCCTTGAATAGGGCCCTGAATCTGTAGCATTTGGATTATCTCAGGGTTCTGAATCTGCAGGTCTGGCAAGTCTATTATAGAAACACCTCGTATGCTCGCGCTCGCACCCCTCCGCAGAAGCAGCCTCGCTAGATCGACGTTCTCGGCCCGAACGGCAAAGAACAGAGGAGTAAGGTCCTCGGCATCTGCCTTATCCACACTGGCGCCGGAGTCGAGCAGCAACGCGGCCACATTCAGGTGGTCCCCTTGACAGGCGGCGAGGAGCGGGCTATGGAACTTTGCTTTGCTCGAGTTCGGGTTGGCACCGCGGTCGAGTAGCTGCTTCGCGATGGCGACGATACCTTGCGTCGCGGCGATGATGAGTGGTGTCTTTCCATCGCCGTTCAGACTCTCTGTGACCGCACCAGCATCCAGGAGGAGCTGGACCATCTCATAGTTCTCACTTTGCACCGCGATGTGCAATGGAGCGTCCCACATTGCGAATTTGTTGGGGTTCGCGTTATTCTCCAAAAGCAGCTGGGCTAGCTGTGTGTTGCTATCTTCCACCGCGATGTGCAGCGGGCTTGTACCCTGCGGGCCTCCCGTCACATCCAGTTTCGCCCCATGCTCAATGAGGAGCCGCACAATATCGAGATGCTGGTAGTGCATGGCCGCCTGCAGCGCAGTCCAGCCATTGTCCAACTCTGCCTCGAGATTGGCATTACTACCTTCAGTGGTCAGTGTGATTTGGACAGCAGCAGCGTCGCCAGCTAAGCACGCCTCGAGCAGCCTGGTAACTGGACGTTGGGAACCTGGTGAGAATGGTTGACTGTGCATGGTGTCTAAGGTCATTGGTACCAGATTAGCCCTTCTACATGCACTGTGAACGGGCTGGTTGGCGTCGTCTGTCCTATGGCGGACGAGAGCTGGATGCAACCACGCCGTTTACTCCCAGGCTCCTGATCCTGGACAGGGTTCACACTGAAGGCTGGATTAAGTAAGCAGACTATACTTCCGACAAAGAATAATTTCTACAAGTGTCTGGTGGTCGAGCTCAGAACCAGAGTTATGTGCAATGCATCTCACTAAAAACCCTTATATTATTTCCATCGCATTTTGTTAATTGGCGACAACTCACCACGCCTTCGCGGTTTGCTTAACAAGCTGGAGGGGCATATCAGTATTCTCGCGGTCGACGTTTCCTGCCTGCGCAAGATCTTCGAAAATGACTGGGCGAGAAAAGGGTGCGCATTGCACAATAGCTCATGATGAACGACTGAAGGTAAAAGACAGTAAACCAGAACGCACCTTTACCTTCAATGACCAAAATAGATGTTCATATTGTACTCCGTAGCCTCAGCCGCGTTGCAAGTTAAGAATCCTGAGCTCGGAAGATAGATTGAGACGCTTGTCTAAACTAGGCACAGCGTCGAGCCACTCAAAACTGCACCCAAGTTGATTGGCCGAGGAAGTGCCTACTTCGATACATGAATAATTCTAGACACAGCAGCCACTGGTCGCAAACATGAGTCCCGTGGACGAAGATCCCTTTATCTGCCAACACACACAAGATATGTCGGTCAGTTTTTGGCGTACTGCTAAAGTAAAGGACTCGGCAGGCTAGCATGCTGCGAACTGGTGCGATACTGGGAGTCCCGGTCGCTTTTCTATTCACCGGGAAGCTACCAGGGAAGAAATCGGTTGGTCCAGCGAACCAAATAATCGCACATTTTACCAGCTCATCCCTGTTACGTCAGTCACCCAGATTATGGACGTCCTTCCAAGGTGGTACCTTTGTGGGTGGGTGTCTCAACTGACTTGTTCACCTTCCACCACCAGTCAAGTGGGTAGCGCTGGCGCAGGCTAGGCCGCGCCCCGTGTGGCCAGCCGGTAGATCATGCAGATAACTATATAAATCATGATCATATATCCTTTGATTACTTTTTTGCATGGTGTAATGAGTATATGTAAGCTTGAACCAACATGGAGAACCCGGGCCAAAGGATCGCCGTCATTGGGCTCGGTAGGTATCTTGTTGTAAGTGCACATCCACTCACTAACGAGACTCTAGGTGCACTAGGGCTGGTCACCGTCAAAAACCTCACCGAGGCAGGATTTGATGTCACAGGCTTCGATAAATGCGAATATGTTGGAGGTCTGTGGCACTTCACAGAGGATGATCATCTGTCAGTCTTGAAAAGTAAGGCCCCTTCCTCTGCTGGCTGTAACGGTAGTTAACCAGGAATAGGCACTGTTATTAACATCTCTAAAGAACGGGTAATAGTGCATGTATACTTACGTATGATAATTTACTAATAGTGACAGTAGATGTGCTACACCGATTTTCCATTTCCACGCCACCTTCCTGAATTTTGCACGGCTCGAGATGTCGATCAGTACCTGAACGATTATGCGAAACATTTCAATCTTCTGCCACTTTTGCGTCTCGGAACGACAATCGCAAATGTGAGCAGACACATGAAAGCTGGTCAATGGGCTCTTGAACTCCTTGGAAATAAGGAGCCCCTTTTCTTCGACAGAGTCGTGATAGCCACGGGCGTTCATGGCCAACCTATTATTCCCGCTGTGCCTGGCTCGGAGCAATTTCGAGGTGATATCCTTCATTCAAAGGCCTTTAAAAAGCAAGTGATGCAATTTAAATCCTTCAAGAAATGTAACGAGCTGACAATAATTTAGCCCTGAAAAGTTCCGGGGCAAACGTGTCGTGGTTGCTGGTCTCGCCAACACCGGTTCAGACGTGGTTGAGGCTCTACGAGGCATCGCTAAGGAAATCTACATTTCTCATGACCATGGAACCATAGTAGTAAGTTCTCAATTGAAAGATAGAAAACCCATATACTCAACCTCCCTCTAGTTTCCGAGGTTTGACGCCTCTGGCAAGCCGTATGACCATGATCTCTCCAACCGCAAATTGGCGGTGGCGGATGCTCTTCGCAAAATATCGCCAGCCGCTCATGAAATGATGCTTAACGGACTAATGAGACACATGCAGAATTGCGTATTCAGGATACGACCCGAATTCCGGCTATCCCCTGCACCGTCATTTTACCACGCTTTGCCAACCATCTCGGACACGATCGTGCGCAACCTGGACGAAGGTCATGTGGCCTCAGTACCAAATATCGCAGGGATACAAGGTCCAAAAACACTCAAAATGACAGACGACACCACACTGGAGGCCGACAGCATAATATGGTGCACGGGCTATCGCTCAGACTACAACATACTTGACCCCTCCGTTGATCCCACTCGGCACACTACACCACGATGGAAGTCAGCCCGAGGCTCAAGGGGGAGGCCGCTTGCGAGGTTGTACCAAAACATTTTCTCTTGTGATTTTCCAGAATCTCTGGCTTTTATGGGTGTTGTGTGGTTTCCCGCGCCTGCGTTCTCTACCTTTGACCTTGCGGCAATGGCTGTCGCTCAAGTGTGGGCTGGGAGATCGTCGCTGCCGCCAAAGACGGAAATGAATCGTGCCATCGACGAGCATCATGCGTGGTTATGCACGGTTGCAGAGCGAGGCTCGACTCTCCCAGGCTGGGTCAAATCCGCAGACTGGTTAAGTTGGGCACACGGGGCTGCAGGCACAGGTCTCGACACCCGTTTTGGTTGGGGTTTGGAAGGCTGGAAATTTTGGTGGCGGCATACAGAGCTATATAAGCTTCTGAGTGATGGTATCATCAGTCCACATGCATATCGCCTATTTGAGGGCAAGAGAAAAATCTGGTCTGGGGCACTGGAAGAACTGCGATACGTCAACAGGGACAAGCTGAGCCATACCTTGCTGGCTAAAGCAGGCTGAGTTGGAGCTCGAGTGATGTACACATCTCCGCCCAGATGGAAGAGGGACGATTGTTTTCAATTATTGATTGCCGTTAAGCTTTTGGAAACTTTGCTTGCCATGCAGATGTAGCTTTCTGGTTGTTTATTTTAAGAGTAATCTGGTTATACTAGAATAGATTGGCCCTGACACACAATTGTTGTCGACATTATTGAATGCGATCTCCCTGCTGCTAATGAATTAGCTTGCGCCCGCGAGGCGGAAATACGTTTCGGGTGGTGGGCCGGGCATCTGCGGGCCACGCGCTACAGCGGGCCATTAGTGTAGTTCGAGGGGTGAGGCTCAGCGAGATTTGAGCATCTCGGTCTTGGTCAATACTCCGTCCAAGTTAGTACAACTGTACCCCGAACCCGGTGCCGAGTAATACAATGTCTGCCTCAAGGACGAAAACAATTCTCATCACAGGCTGCTCCGAGGATGGCATCGGAGCGGCCCTGGCCCTCCGGCTAGCGGACCAAGGGCATCGCGTCTTCGCCACAGCCCGCGACACGCTCAAGATCCCGTCAAAAGTCCGCGAGCATTCCAACGTCACGACACTCGCACTTGATGTTGCAGACGACGGATCTGTCATGGCTGCATCCGCGGCCTTTAGAGCAGCTGCAAGCTCTGGACTCGATGTCCTTGTTAACAATGCCGGCGCTGGCTACACCATGCCCCTGCTAGATGTCGACATTGACAAGGCCAAGCAGTGCCATGATGTCAACGTCTGGGGTCCTTTACGCACAGTTCAAGTCTTTGCAGACCTCCTTATGGAGACTCGAGGTCGTGTCGTCAATATCGGCTCTGCTACAGGGTGCTTGTATTCACCATGGGTCGGTACGTGTTGTTGCCCTGCTCGTCTCCCCAAGCCATGCTGTATTCTAATATTTAATTTCCTATCATCAGGAGCATATAGTTCATCAAAATCGGCACTCCATACAGTATCAGAAACGCTCCGCATGGAGCTTCAGCCGTTTGGAGTTACCGTCGCTTGCCTCATCACAGGCACAGTTGCGACGCGGTTTCATACCAACGAGGGCGAGTTTTCCCTACCTGAGAAGTCTCTTTACGCAGACATTCTGAGTACAATATCACTTTGGGCTCGTGGCGCTACTGGTCCGGAACGGGGAACTGTTGATGACTACGTCACTCAAATTTTGCCCGATGTGTTGAGTAACTCCCGAGGCGGTGTACTTTGGCGTGGTGCCAATGCTGGCGCTGTGCGTTTTGCCGTATCCTGGCTACCATACTACGTTCTGGTGAGCTCCTTCGCTTGCACACATACTTCTATCGTTGTCTAACACTCGCACAGGACAAGCTTGTGGTACTGAACCAAGGACTAGAGCAGCTGACGCAAAGCATTCTTGAGAAGAAAGCGCAGTGACCAAGTCTTTAAATGTGAAATAAACCTCAATTTTTCATTACGTAATTATAATGATTACCACCTCGCGACGATGCAAAGTCGCAGGTATGTGCGCTACGGATATAGCGTCATGCGTCGGCCCAAGTCGACTTCAGACTGTCTATCAGCCGTGCCACCGGCCAGCCTGTTAACTTCCCTGATGCATGAAGCTGCCGCATAAGTTCATCTTGAGCACCCTCATCCCGTATGTATTTACCACCTGTCGAGGTCAGCTCATCGCTGGCGCTGCAACGATGGCACTTACAATATGATATGGGCCCATAAGCATTGACAAGTACAGATGGGATATTGGTTGTAAACGCAATGCCGCAGATATCCAAGGCTACTCTCTCTAAAACATCTACGAGTGTTATTGATTCATGTCGATTGAATTGATTGTTGTTCAAAATGTCCGGCTCGCAACTTGGTGGCCCATTCGCAATGAGGATGCAGCTGGCGACGAGACTATAGTGCATTGCGGATGCTACTAGCTGTCAGTCAACGTACGAAATGATTACTGCGGGAGATAATTTATAACCATGATAGTCTTGTAGGAACCTGATTTGTGGAAATACATCGGTCGCGGTGTGGATTGTTGAGAAGGGAAATAACCGTTGTGGTAGGCTCACGAGCCATTGGTCGAGAGTATTATAACACTGTCGCCATTCAAATTCAGTGGCTTGCCGTGCGCATATCTTATTGATAATATCGCCAAGGATCAGCGATATCGAGTGTAGGTGAGATTCGCCACTGCGAAACGTTGGTGCCTGAATGGAGACCAGATCAATCTTTAATGGGCAGCCCTGGAAAAGACTAAAGGTTATGTCTTCTCGTAGATAGTTCCAAAATCCTGCTGCTAGTAGTTCATTGCCTCCAGCTTCGGCAACGGCAGCCTCATGAGATGCTAAAGAGAAGGCGCCTTGGAGATGCGTGTTAGGGTCCACGTCCTCTGCCCAGGGATTAGTTGGTTTGTTGTGGGTTGACGAAGCGCGGTGATTACCATTAAGAATCTCGTAAGAACGAAGAAGGCAGGCGGCTGAAAGAGCTGTGCCGTCGCGGAGACTTTCGTCTCCATCTCTCAGCTGAATGAGAAGACGCACACAGCGTTCATGGTAAAAGCCCGGAACTTCCCGTAGGGACTTGGCAGACGTGCGGCTTCTCTGGACAGCGGACAACGCTATTATGGCACTAAAGAGCAGTTCATTCTGCAGTGCCAGCTGCGGGATTATCTCTGCGAAATGTCGCTGTGGATCGCAAAGGTCATACCAGGTTGCCGGACCCTGCATGTAGTGGAAGAACAGAGTAGAAATTGCCTCATTCTGCAGCGCCGTGGTTGGGCTTCGCGGATCAGGCAGATTAGATGAGCTACCTTCAATGCCGAATATTAGTTACCGTAAATCCAAATCGGCAGGTCCGGATTGCATACTTGTGGTCTCACGGGTAATCAATGGTACCCGTGATGCGGTCTGATTGATGAGACGTCTGCAATATCTGCCCGCCTTGGCACATTGGCCACATATCGGGCTAACTTCATCGCCTAGGGAAATGATGAGAAAATAATCAATTTCAGAAGTTCGGACAACCAATCTGTATTCACGCACATCTGACTTTCCTTTTTCGACAAGTCTCGCTGCAGCCTATGTGAGTGACGCGGCAGCCTACTCTGCACCCTGGGCTTACTTACCACGCTGTACCTGGTCAGCATGGGTTCCTGGTCTTAATATCAGGGGGAGAGGGTCGACACATCATACTAGAGCTGTTTCTTGAACGGGGCATTGGTACGTAGCTATAGTGCTTGCTATGGTGCTCTGCAGAAGTACGGTTGGCAACGGCAGATCTTGGGCGAGGTTCCTTCGGCGCAGTGGTGGAGGCAGCGCTAGCTGCCTCCAACACCGTCAACAGGCGAACAGGTCTACGCACTTCACAGAACCGTTTGCATCGCATTTATTTTTTTATTTTTATCGCTTTCAAAGTCACTAAATTTCTCAATCCATAATACATCAAGCCCTAAGCCGGTGTAAGGCGCTTTTAGTCACCCAGCGAACTGACATTAAACCCGACATCCCGTTGACGTTGAGAATAGGTTATTTTAAGCATATAGGAGAATAAAAGAAAATAGTACGTAATAGCTCCTTTTTTATTTCGATGGCGCAATCGATCAGCACTGTCAGTTTTCAGCCGCGACTTGACAGCACTGTATGTAGGACGACCAAGGCCGAGATGGTGGCAACTCGCGTAAAACCTCGCAGACATTTTTGAAAACAAAATGACAAATGCAATTGGACCTGGCTAATAATGGTCCTCCCACGAGTTTCATGGGGCCAAGTCTTTTCAGCCTGTCCATTCGCCGGCAGACACCGTGTGCCACCGCGCGCCAGGAATATGGACGGCATTCAAATGTATCTGCGACGGCGTCCAGCCACGATGCAACCCAACCATTGCGAAGCTCTCCAGGAAGGATGTGTCGTGGCCCAGTCTTGGCAAGTAGGATCACCCAACCATTGGGCCCTGGCTCAATCTTCGCAAGAGGAGAGGATCCCCCCGCAGTTAAAATGACTGGAGGTGGCGCATTGGCATATATCCTCGCCCTATAACATCAATGCCATTGTCCTTGGCCCCAGTTGTTCTATTCTTGGGGCTTGCCTAGCGCGAGGATGCCCTCTGCACGGGCATGCACCCCGGATTCACCCCTGCCAGTCTCTCTCATGACACTTTTACTTAAATACACTAACCACGGACGATGTTACTCGAGCCTCCAGCGTATTCGCAGCTAGACAAGCTACAACGATTGAGTGTGCGGCCGTCGCGCACATGTCAACGACGTTAGCATGGCGGGGCTGTTTTGGCGAGGTTATTCCCCGGGACTAAACCTCCGGGCTAATTTGTTGGCGTTGAGGCACAATCCCTGACGCTTTGAGAATAGCGAAGAAGTTTTTAGATAAAGATGATTGATTCGCTATTCGAATTGAATATTGTTTACTGGTAGAGAAAGTCTTGCGAGGACAACAAGGTGTGGGTTGGGCCAGGTCCTCGGGCGGCAGCCGGGTATTAAGTATAGGGCATCCCTGCGAGCATTTCTTTTAATAGAAGATGGAGTACACTCAATTTGGAGCAAGTAAATTGTGGCACACTAGAATCAGCTGGGATGTCCCAGGCACACCCTTCTGGTCAGCGGCTGCGTGAGAGCTTCTGCACAATCAGGCCGAGGTAATCTGACAGGCATAGAAGCCGGCGCACCAGCCGGGACAGGAGACCTTATCCTTCAGTGAAAACATATTTAGTGACTAGTCGTACACTAATATACGCGAATGTAACATCATATATTCTAGACAAAACCGCCAAGAGCAGTCCTGTTCCTGCAGGGAACTCTTATTCGCTGTCAAGTGCCCGTCAGCTGCATTCCTTAGCTCACAGGAAACGGACAACTCAGGGAGCCAGTTCCTTTTAAGAAGGTGGCATGTCCTTGTTGAATCCATTGTGGATAGTCTTGGCCTGGGAAGCTGTCAGCGTGGCCGAAATAGCTTCATCTCCTGTCAACAGCCGTGCCCTTTGGACAAAAGGACCTGGAGGTGAAAGCTAATGGATGCCACTTCGAATCACGCCTTCCTTGTAGGGAAGGTATGTGAACTCAAGAATGTCATGTTGACAAAAAGAATCTTGTGATGTTTTGATCGAAGAGATGGAGAGAATGGGGAAGCAAAGCCAAGCTCGCAAACGATAAATAGGACGGCTGTTCTCTTCGACAAGAGAGGAAACTTGCACCTCAGAGCACTCGAAAGCAACAGTTTCACGAGCATCTTTACCCAAAAATCACTATTCTCGGAAAAAAATCCTTCATCTCCGTCAAAATGCGTCTGTCCGTTCTTCTGGCCATTCTGCCCGTTGTCCTTGGTGCCCCGACGGCCAAGCGCGATGAGCCCGCTCCTCTCCACGCCGCAAAGGAGGGCAGCACCGCCATCCCCGGCAAGTACATTGTCAAGTTCAAGGAGGGCAGCACTCTCGCCTCTCCCGACGGCAAGATGTCCATCATGACCGAGAGCGCCGACCACGTCTACACCGACGTCATGCAAGGCTTCGCCGGCTCCCTCGNCGACGCCGCTSGCGAGCCCGAGCTGTCCGAGGACATGCTGGCCAAGATTGGCGAGGTCATGGCCAAGAGCAAGGCCGAGGCCCTGGAGAGAGCAGGTGTATCAGAGGTCGAGTCGAAGCAGTAAAAGCGCTACCGTGTATTGTTGAGATTTGCATTGCAGGATATAAAACCCTTGAGTGCTGGGCTCGTCTGTTAAGACACGGACAGGCCTGGCATGTGTATTACTCCGTCGAGGACTTGTAAATTACGATTGAAAAATAGACGTCCGTCAAATATATTTCCTTCCACACATTTGGATAATCAATAAAGACTCGTTACCCTCATGTCAGTTGACTGACTTGCTGGCCATGAAAGCTGACAATCTGGCTAGCTCGGATCTTGCCGTAGCTTGACAAGGGCCAAGCTGCCACACCAAATCTCAGTATTATCCTGCTCTATAAACTGAAGTAGAATCCGAGATGATGTTTACCATCGCCGCTGGACAAGAGATTCAGCAACGTCACCGTCCCATCCATAAATTCAATAGTCTGAACCAATTCGGCGAAAAGGGCACGCAGCAGCTCCGGCAGTCTCCGACCAGTGAGAGACCCTTTTTGGGGGCCTGATTTGGCCGTTGACGACCACACACCCCGCCCCCACCAGCGACGCAACCGATAAACTTACAAGCTTCCCCTCCCTCCCCTCTCCGTGCAGCTCTTCCTGCAGCTTCCCCTCACTCTCTCCAATTCCTCAATTCCTTTTTTCCCTCTCAATTTCTCATCATGTCGCACTCACACGAGGGTGTCTCTCACTCGCACGATGGCGGCTTCAACGCCCAGGAGCACGGCCACTCCCACGAGATTCTCGACGGCCCGGGCAGCTACGTCGGCCGCGAGATGCCCATTGTCGAGGGCCGCGAGTGGTCTGACAGAGCCTTCACCGTTGGCATTGGCGGGTGCGTTTAAAATCCTTCACTCTTCACGCTTTGGGAAACAAGAGCAGAAACGAAGTTGAGACACATGCTAGCTAACATAAAAAAAACCATCCCCCCCAGCCCCGTCGGATCTGGCAAGACGGCGCTCATGCTCGCCCTCTGCCTCGCCCTCCGCCAGGAGTACTGCCTCGCGGCCGTGACCAACGACATCTTCACGCGCGAGGACGCCGAGTTCCTGACGCGCCACGCCGCGCTGCCCCCCGAGCGCATTCGCGCCATCGAGANCGGGCGGCTGCCCGCACGCCGCCGTCCGCGAG